>JAJOOS010002196.1:0-26246 GCA_029582725.1 Solanum chiquidenum
GAAATTTGTGTGGTTGTAAATCATTTCATTAAGGGTAAAAAAGACATTTTATAGGCAAATTGTTACTTAAAATAGAAATGTGTCATTCTTTTTGGGACTGACTAAAAAGGAAAGTAAGTCATATAAATTGGGACAGAGGGAGTAGTATTTATTTTGTTTTGGTTTCTAATTACGAGTGTAAAATTACAGATACACTGTTACACCAAACTCTTTTGGAGGTTTAAATTTTGTACAAGTACCTCTATTTTCTACAAACAGTAATAGATCAAAGTACTGTCGCTTTGAAAAAATTCAATTAAGATAAACAAACTATTATATAGTTGGGGTCAAAAACACACTTGAAAATCTCAATTTTTTTTATATTTCATACTTAAACTATCAAATGTGTAAATTTTCTACAAGAGAAGTGAACAACTTATAGTTCAAATATGTTCCAATAAATATTTGACAAGTTCAGATAAAAAACTCACACCTAATAGTTAAGTATAAAACTCAAAAAATTGAAATACTTCAAGGTATGTTTTCGACATTCCATAACGGATACTTTCACTAAATGTACTTGTTTTTTTCTTCTATATTGCTTGAAAGAGTACTATTTAATCAATTGTATTATGTTAAGTCGAACAAAAACGTCTCTGGATAAAGCATTAATATTACAACCACCCCAGATACAGCGATCCCTCCTTCCTACAACTGCTTTTATTACCTCTCACCAAGACCCTAAAGCAACTACGAAATATAGTATAGTCTTCTACCCAGGAAGTTCTCCATTCCATGGCTCGATATCAATCCGGTGAACACGTACATTCACTCTATATTGATCCGAACGACCTTCTTTGGTCTTCCACTTTGCGTCCTTGGCTGAGCACTGTTGTTACTTGGTCTCACACCACTAAATGGATCTCGGAATCCAGCTTCCCAATTCGTCAGCCAATTACTGCTTGTTCCTGCATAACCGAGATAGTATACTATTATGAGGATCATTGAAGCTTTAGTTCCCTTCAATATAAGAAAACACATCATTCCTAAATATCTGAATTGGCAACAAAAACCTACAGGAGATTGGCTGGTCCAAGCTCATTTTAGATTTTTGTCGACTTTGGGGGTAAACAATTTTGTAATTGTAACTAATAACCCATTAACAAAAGATTTCAAACAGGTATTTTCTGTGCCAGGTTCTTACAGAATTGATATTCAACGGATTAGCAACTTGAGAGTGCAGTAAATTATGAGTGAAGAGTATTAGCAACAGATTAAGAAGCAGCTCTCTTCATCTGTACCAATTGTTGACGAAAGGTGATCAATTTGTGTTCAAGTAATTCTTCACAGAGTTAGTTGCCTTACTTATTACACATTTGTATGTCACTACAAAGTTTGATTAAATACTCTTCCTTATAAAGATGAGGAACATCCAGGATTTTAATATTATGGGTTCACGACTCGTGTTCTAACCAATGAACCTATCACCTAGTTTGAGTTCTCTAGGTTCATAGTTTAGTATTTTAAGCAATTAAACAGATGTGTGCTCAAATGAACCCACATCCATACTACAAGATCCGCCAGTCTCGAGCCAGCTCAGCTTAAGTCTGGCGGTAGGAATGCAATAAAATATACTGAGAAGACTGCAGAAATCCATCAGATATGTGCAAATGCAATCTGTTGATGTACGTAGTCCTATTTAACATGAGTAGAGAAAGGCATATCCTTTCGCTTACTAACCTGCATTCGCGTGGAAATCAAATCCACTATTCCAGCCAGGGATTTCATTATTAGCATTGCCATTCCATGTCTGTTCAAAGCCAGCTAATTCATCTGCACAATAAAGAAACAAACAACACAAGATGAAAAATCTGCAGTCCAATGGAAAATAAAAACTGAACATCTAAGCAATGTTATTGAAGATGCTACCTTCTTCTAGATTATGCAACGTCTGCATTGTATCCACCTTACCATCTGAGGCAAGTTTCCTTGTCAACGAATGCCCCTAGGAATGACAGAAAAATGTCAATAAGAAACTCTTTTGTATCCGTCAAAATAAGGTCTCTGTTACGGCAAAAATTCAAATACCCTCCAATAATACACATGGAAACTATGTTTTAGAATTTCACATCACTGCTACCACGGACAAAGTGGTGCCAGCCTAGGAAAAGATTCATTTGAGAAAAGTCAGACCAATTAATGTTGTCCGCTTGTGTATCGATATTGTAACAGAATATTAGCATCTCTGTGGCGCAGAAAACACAAGAATTAGAATCCTCTAAGATGCACATGGCAATCTAGGAGCTCAATAGTTAGTTGCCAACTCTTTTAATCCTCGAAACCACATATACTCTCTCGTTCATTTTAATCTGTCGTTTAAGGTTTTTGCCTACCTACTATGAAAATCATTTGATAGCATTAATCATAAGGAGCATTTGACTAAATCACCATCACCTCTTCCTTAAATAAGTAAATTAATGATTATGTGCCTTCTTAGAATAGGAAGGACATGCCAAAAGTATAAGTTTAATAAAACATGTATATAAAACTTCAAAACATAAAGCAGACCATATGTTGTTCAAATATTTTAAGAACACTGCCAAATATCTAAGACTAATAAAACATATATTATACCTTATCCTGAATTCCTCTGGAAATTCTATGTGTTGCTTGACCAGTTGTGCTATCTGCTTGCTTGCTCTCCTCTAACACCCTCTGTTTAACAACACATACACTGTCAGAACTAGTAAGAACAAGAATATCAACCCAGGATACCAATGGAAGAGAACATACTCCATCATTTCCAGCCCTCCGTGAGGTGGTGGCAGTGTAATATGTCCCGTCTATTCCACCATATGTAACTCTTCTATAGCTCATGCTCTGAGGCTTTGATTGCGTTCCTTCCAATTTTATGTCTTTCATTCCACGAGTCACATCTTTGCTTATGATCTTGCTGCTCTTGCTATGGTCTGCAGCATAAGTAGGATAACCAGCTTGAATTCTACTATGGACAGACACCATAAAAAACGCTAGTACTTGTTTATAGAACTAGTTATAGCAGTGAGGAGATCAAATTCCTCAAGGACACACAGTGTAGCGTAATCTGTTTTATTGAATGTAGTTGAGGATAGAAAAGTTACCATCAGTTAGGTCTTCAGGATGTTCAACAAGTGGATTTCTGTTAGCATAAGCCCTATCTCTTTTCTTCTTAGAGCCATTCACGTCCTCATCTGGTTCTAGCGGTGCATCTTCGTCATCATCCTCCGTATCAATCTCTTGAATGACTGGCCCATCATCAGAAGGAGTTGTTGGATGTAACATGGAGGTCTGAGACGGGCGAGAGAAGAATGGATCATCGAATGGGTCTCTTCCTCCAAATCCAAATATACTTGACATTATGCCTCCAAATCTTTCAAATGGACTGTTGAAATTGTAACCTCTTCCTCTCTGCATATTCTCACAAACAGCATAGCACACTCTAGAACTTCAAAAAACTGTGCGTTTTGTATTTGAAAAGGAGCTGACACGTGTTGGGGGTCTAGATTCTTCCCTTTTTCTGTTCCTCTTTCAAGTCAGAACCTTCCAGTCCTCTCTTTTTACCATTTCCTTTTCTCTATTTTCTTTGGACATACTCCATCTAATATATCTAATTAAAATGAATTAATGCAACATTCAGAATTAATTAAATGTGTGCAATTGTTAAAAAAGAACATTATTAACGGAATATTTATCAATCATTTTGGCAGATAAAATAAAACTATATGCCAATTCATTCTAGTTAAGTAGTAAATTTTATGAGTGGAAATATCACTTGTGTATCTAACTTTAAGACATCCTAGTATGCAACTTAGAGTGACAATACCGGATTATGCAATTTTAAGACAATTCCAAGAGAGATTAGAACCACTTTACACAATTACGAACAATAAAATTACATTTTAACACTGAAATCAAAGATCAAAATCTACATTTCTAATCAAACAGTTGATCTTACAAGAAAACCTATTGTCAGACTTGAGACATAAGCAAAACTTCTATCTTACAGAACCCATTATCAATACACCATTGCATCATTTGGCTATATCCTTTGTGTAGTTTCTGCACAGCGCCAGTAGATGCGATCGCGGGATGGGCAGCAATAGGTACTACTACTCTATGATTGTTACAAAAAACATACTCAGCTTGGTAATGTACTTGATGACACCTAGAATTCTTGGGATTCGAGCTCGGGCTTTGATGGGTATTCAAGACCATGAAGAGCAGGCATCCTTCTTAGATCTTCTTCTGAGTAAGAGGGGATGAACCAATACTGCTTGTCCAGGCCAAAAACCTGATGCATAAAATTACAACCTTAAAAGGGTCAAATGAGATGGATGTAGATACTCAATAAAGAACTCTAGCTAAAAGACATCAAACAACTGTACATGAATCTGAGGAGTCACAAAAACACAGGCACACAGCCTATGCTAGAAAAGCTTGGGATTTGGTCTTTCCCAACAGTAACTTGTTTTGCTGTGGCCAACACCAACACCTCCTTTCAAGACAAACGCTTGAATACTCGGAGGCCCCTAATGCATTCTTTATATGCTCCATATTAATGAACAGGGGATTCAACAAATTGATGGACCAATACCAAGTGTCTGGAAAGTGTCGGGCAGGTAATAACTAAGTTCACCTGAGTGATTCAAACTAAAAGGTATGTGAAGGTGATAGTCAACAGAAATACTTTGGGTTAAAGGTTAGGTGAGTCAGACCCCACCACTTACAAACTCTCTTTTCAGTATTTTGGTACTGAGGTTTCATGCATATCTTGTCTCCTTGATTAGGTTCTCCATATCCCTTATCTTTAATAAAAGCAAAACAAGATAAATAGAAGTACCATTGTTTTGACCAGGTTGGTTCCCCCATATGCTGAGGCATATCATGGATTCTATAACTAATGTGATATAATGCTAGAAAACAAAGACAATTGAGATACAGCAAGCAGGTTAAGAAGGTATAATCAAGTTTTGCTCCAAGCTTTTCTACATAAAAGGTACAAGCATACATCGATGTACCACTTCTTTATATGATGTCCTCACTTTTCAGAAATTGATTCAAACACAGGTGGTAAGCATGAGTAGATATACTCGTTCTGAGTAACAACTGAATTGGTGTTAACTGCTTCCTAACCCTATATAAAGAAGTATTCCTCTTTTCCCCTTTATTGCTACGGTGAAGCTTTCAGTTCGATTCTCTACAAGTATATGTTAGATATAACATAATTGCCATGCGCAATTGGAAGTAGTCGACCCAGTCTCAAACATATAGACCCCAAAAAAATGGAGAACATGGATAGCACCTGGTAAAAGAGATTACCTCCCTTGCAACATTACCAATTTTTATTTTATTTAAAAAAAAAGAGATTACCACCCTTGATCTTGTACCTTTACACGAGTTTTTAATCTATAATTTAGATCATAATGCTACATAAGATGCATCAATTTTTACCTTGCAACTGAGAGCAACCATGGTAAAAGCAGACAATTGACAATCTCAATCTTTTCCAAACTCAACTAACCTGTTCAAAATTCCTCTTTCGACCAAGATCATAACGCCATTTTGGAGTGGTCTTCTTCTCATATGCCTGCAAGTATAAGAAGTGTTTTAATGAGGCAAAGAATACTCAGAATCCTGTCAGTAAAGGGGGCAATTAACTGCGGAAACTTCAAGTTCAAATATTCTCATTTCTTATCCAATACATTTTTCATTTGTGATTTATTTCATACCAAGGGAAGCACAAGCAGTGGCCTCAAAGTAGCAGTTGGTTCATGAAACCTAGAATCCGAAAATAAGAGGTTGAGCTTCAAGCATCTAATTGGAGGAAGGCTTATCACTAGAAGATTTAAAGATGTGGTTTTTCCAGGTAAACCATGTAGTTTAGTGCAATAGCCACGGCAAATGTATTTTCCACCATTTCAGAATGGAGTTTGAAGGGCCAAAGTCAGATTTTAAGTGGCATCGGCAGCAGAAGGATTCTATGCAAGGAAGCGGCCTCTAGTAATTGTGAGGCATAGTGATAAAAGAGAACACAGTCCAAATATGGATAAGAAGCCTATTAAAAGGATAACCAACTTTATATTTTCCTCTGATATCCTGCCCAAGTCTGGCTGAAGAAGAGTTACGGGATCATTTTCTCCCTTGGGAAGCCACCAATGGATCCTCCAGGTAAAATGAAGTTCTTCGTAGATTTGAGTTTTGAAAGCAAAAAAAAGATGTGGGGAAAAGCAAATATGGACAAGGAATCTCTCTACTTCAATTTTGTTTGTTTGTTTCTGTTAAGATGTCCCACATCGGTAGAGGGATGGGAATTTGGTCTTATATGGACTTGGACAAACCTCCCCTCATGAGCTAGCTTTTGGGGTTGAGTTAGGCCCAGGTGCCATATCTTTACATGGTATCAGAGCCAAGGCCCATCCCAATTTGTTGTTCACCGATGATGGGCCCCCATATAGAAGTGTTCACGCTCCAGCGTGCGGGGGAGTGTTAAGATGTCACACATCGGTAGAGGGATGGGAATTTGGTCTCCTTATATGGACTTGGACAAACCTCCCCTCATGAGTTAGCTTTTGGGGTTGAGTTAGGCCCAAGTGCCATATCTTTACAATTTCTTTTTGTGTGGTGGAGAAAATATGAAGAGTCTGACCTCCATGATTTTGCAAGAAAACGACTTTTTGTGGGGTGGAGAAAATATGAAGAGTCTGACCTCCATGATTTTGCAAGAAAACGACTTTTATGAGGTGTTCAATCAAAACGAGCCAAAATAAACATGCTTAGACAATTGATCTAGCAAACAAACCTTCCTGAACGGCTAAACCCAAGACACGGATAAACACCATTTTTTAGCAATAGTTTCCCTTTACGATAAGTGATAGCAGTTCACCATTAAACTTTGAATCCAAAAGTCAGAAAGGCGTAATACCTCAATGGTTGTGGTATTACCAGCCACCAATGATATGTGCATGATCAGAAATCCCAATACACTCAAAGCAAAAGCAAGATTGAAGACTGCGATTCACAAGAATTGTGTAAATAAATAGGAAATTGCATGCCTATGTAAGAGAAATCACAGGAGGCAAAGTTTGGGAAGCAGGGTTTCTACACCTTACCAAACGCAAGGAAAGTGGTAGCAAGAGTGCCCGGAGTCCCAGGTATCTCCCCATCACTGAAGAATGCAATAAACTGTGGCAGTAATGCTAGAGTCACAAGAGTAGTCTCAAGGAACGTGTAGAACTGCATAAAGGAAGACATAATTAATTTGGGAAGAAGGGTCAATAAAGTATTTATTGTCAACAAATGGAACATTAATAGTGGATAAGTATCTCCATTGAAAATTGATAAATACAATCAGCTAACAGGAATTCACAGGCATAAAAAGCAGAAATAAGATGGGGAACTATTAACTCAATATCACAATGCAAGTTAATTGGTCAATCAATTAAGCATCAAATGCGAACTAGTAGGTAGCTGCATCATGATTTGATTAGTTTTAATCTGCCCAACAACCTACACAACTCTGTGTTATCCAGTCTTGGTGCCAACTATGCAAAGCTCACACAGGCAGAGTTGGTAATATAAAAGGAAAAGTAAAATTTGGCAAAGAACAAGGTTACAGAAATTTGAAAATAATTCCTCGCTATGGTCACAATATATTTAAATATGATAATGCTCTGAAATTAATGCAAGTTAAGTGGTTTGTCAGATCTTCCAAATGAAAATAGCCAGTTCTTTCCACACTTGTACAACTAGCTGGATAAAAGAAGTCACAGCTCCTCATGATTGTGCACTGTTGGATCAATAGGTGAATATGATTTTCCAGTCGTAGTTCTTTTCTACTGTCTGTTTAACTTAAGAAGTTGGTCGAAAATAAAACCTTTACAACTTTGTGGTATATCCATTGAAATACGGAAAAGGGTGCAAACAGTGAAACAAGGAATAAATTGCATAGCAGAAGGGATAGTAGCTATTAGAATAGAAAGCTAACAGCAAAGGCTGAGAGCAGTCAGTGCAGAAAAACCACAGAGAAATTTCATATTTGCTAGTACCCTATCAATTTTGCTAAGGTTGTTGTTAGTAGAATATTATCAACTATAAGAATAGTGAAGCTTACCAGAAAAAGAAGGAAATACTTGTAGTTTAGTGCTCCAACGCAATTGACAACCCACACGCAATGATGGTCCATCTTTAACACACATTTTCCACCTAAAACACGGAAACATGAACAGCTCAATCTCAAATTGAAAAAAAAAAACAGAAACAAAAATCGTCACAGAAGGTGCATAACAAGAACTCACAAACAGAACAATGATGGCACCGAGGTGGTTTCAACTGGTTGCACTTTTTACAAAACCGTACTCTTGGGTTGGTTGAATCAGCTGGTGAAGCCCCAAATTCAGATGCGGTTAATGGATCAGTGTCATCTCTTTCTTCATCCAAGTCTGGCTTCCAATTTGGAGGTACACTACCAGGATCCGTAAAAACGACAGAGAAGTAACTCCACAAAAGCATCACCAACTGCAGTTATTAAAGAACAACTCCTTCAGCTACAGAGTATAGATCACTATGCATCCATAGCATCATTTGACTTTTATATAAATTCCAAAATTAGAAGATATAGAATTTCCAAGTGGAGAATAAGATTTTCCATGATGGTTAATGAACACTACTTTTCCCACGTAAAGTTTGTGAATAAATGATTATATAATCACGAGCAAGGAATATCATCTCTATGCTAACGAGATCGAATCAAACTCATTTTTTGTTAGATACTTTCTGTGAATGACAGCCAAGTATCGCAAGTGTATTGTCGATCTCCATCGATGTAAAAAGACCTATCCCGGAGAGCTTCTTCAATAATTGGCATTTTGCATTAACTATGATTGTCTTCTCAATGTTTAACATGACCTAACTTGACATAGAAGGTGTATATCTTGTGCGCACGATTATTGATACCTTCTACGATCCGATTGGTCCGGGAAGTTAGATGACGCTCTTTGGGCGTATAGAACTGCATTCAACACCCCGATTTGTATGTCCCCATATCAATTGGTGTTCGGTAAGTATTGGTAGAGAAAATTTACCGTCTAAAAAAGAAACTTAGAATTCTTCAATGCAATCTAAGCTACAAAATGAAATTTGCGGACAAGTATGTCTCAATCTCAAACTAGTTGGGGCTAGCTATATAAATCCTCCTACCCTTTTAGTGTCAACAACATATATATCGACAAATGAATTGAAAAAAAATGTTCTCAATGGAATAATTATTGTCTAGAGTCATCCTCTTCAAGACAGAGCCCATGCATGATGAGACACACGCCTTAGGGGCTTTGGTGCCTTAACTTAAGTGTTATCTAAGCGCGTGAAAAGCTCAGCTTATTTTGCACTTAGCTTTAGTGCTTACACGCTAAGTTTCTTGGACTCTGGCGCGAGTGTCCGATACGGGTGCGGATCTAAAGGTTGGATCCTTCATGATCTAATTTTTAAGATTCGGGGATATGGATCCATGTATGGATACGGATGTGGGGCTTCGCCTAAAAATAATTAAAATATCTAACAATAGAGTTATAAAACCTAAATTATGAAATATTATGTGGAGAACTTGAGGAGAATCCTGGAAGGAGATCAAAGGAAAAAGGAGTGACATAGAAATTTTATATAAAATGTATTCCATTTCCTTCAATTTCACCTTAGCTTTTGTATTGATTACAAAATTCATTAAAATTGTCCAAATTTTGGTCAAAGTACCCAAAATTGGTTGACCAAATCAGACATGGATCCCACACCCATGTCGTGTCGACACGGGTGCGGCACCAAAAGTGAAGAGTCCGAGCAACTTAGCTTACACGTCACTCAAACTGAACATTTGATAACACTAAAAATCCACTCCATTTGACCGTGTTTCATTTCGCTACTCGATATTTATCTTTCAGGACAAATTAGGAGTTCTGTGAAACATATCGGATTCTGCAAATCTCACACATTATCTCTACACTATCATCAATTTCTGACCAAGCTAAACACTCTAATGTAAATTCAAGTAAGCATGATACATAAAAAAAATTAAACTAATATTCTCAAATACCTTACTTTACAAAAATCCCAAGAATATGCTCGTACAACCTATCAAAACCCAATACATCCACACCATTTAGCAGCATTCTCTTCAAAGAACTTCAGTCAAATAAAACACCAAAAAGAACATTCTTTCCAATTTCCTCACAAACCCCACATACATCAAAATTCCTTTCCACCCATTAAAACCAATAATCAATTAAGGAAACCCCAATACAATAGAAGTCGAGAAATTTACCAAACAATGGAACAAGACAAGTACGGCAAGCGCGATGAGGGCATCCAAGATTCCAGAGCCACTGATGAGGGTGGGACCATAGCTGGTCAAAACGACAGCGTAATATGTAACACCGACAACGCCTAGGACCAACAAGATCATAATTGATCCCAGTCCTCTTAGGGCCGTACAGAATCTGAATACGTTCCAAGCCATCACTGTTCCAGATCTATACATATTAAAATCTCTCAAAAAAATTCACACGAAAAAAAAAAAGAATTACACAAAATAAGAATCAAAGGGGTTTGATTTCGTTTTGATTAAATTTGATTTTAATTTCTTCAAAAATTCTTCTTTTTTCGGGTTTATGGATTCCAAGCAGAAAAAGTGGAATCCATGGTTGAGGAGAAGTGAAATGATGGGGAAGAAGGGAAACTGAGAAGGGGAAGGGTAAAATTGGAATTGCAGCACCCATTGTATTGGATAATCAAGCTTGGCTAGTAGTTGGAATTACTTCATCTTAATTACATCATTATCAATCAACTGTAAAAATCTTAATAAAAATAAACGTATTTAATAGACATGTAAATAGATTTAGACTTCTATTAACTGTGCATAAATAAGGTTAATAGGAGTTTGACAATGAATTTTTTTAAGTTGAAGTTGTGTTTGGCGTAGTATATGAATTTTTATTTTTTAGAATTTGATAAAAATCCTTAGTTTTTAAAAATTAGCAAATAACTTAATTTAATTTTTACAAATCCACTATTATATAAAAAGTAGTATACAATATTACTATTGAACATTGAAAACAATCACATTGAACTATATTTCTATCTCCCATAACATCATCAATAAACCACGATTTTTACTATTGAAACAAGTTCGAAACATAATTTTTATTAAGCTGCAAAGTCTAAGAAACAAAATCAATTGTTAATAAATTAGTGTAAATCTACACCACTTTAAATCCTGGTTGTAGTTGGCATTTTTTTTAAAAAAGTTCATAGGTAAAATAAATGGGATGATTTTTATATATATATATATATATATATATATATATATATAAAAGTTATAAATAATTTTACTATATCATCCTTAATTATTAATTATTAATTGTAAGTCAACTAATTAATAAGAATGCGTATCTGTAATCGAGTATATTAAGATAGAGTAATTAAAAAATAAATTAAAATTACAAATAGAAATTACTTATGCGTTTAATTTTATGAAATTTTAAAAAAGAGAACAAACATTATTGTGACCTATTTGAAAAATTTTATTCTCGCCTTACTAAGAAAGAGAATATTTTTTACTTGAAACGTGTATTTTTCAAAATCCTTATAAGAAAATAAACTTAAATTATTTAATAATAATGTTAATTATTAGTAATAGGTGTACAAGTTTTTTAAGAACACAAGAAAAATAGGTGTATTATATTGGGTCTTTTAATTTGATTTCCTATCTGATTGATGTTGAATATTTTTAGTATAGTCTATATATGGATTCATATACCGCGATATTTATTTTTAAGAATAACTTTCTAAATAATTTTTCTTCTTATTTTTTCAATGCTTGAATTCAAAACGTCTAATTACACGCAATGCTGCTATTGATGTCCTGTTGGAGTTGATAATGCACGATTAGTTGGTCGCCAATTGCAGCATGTTGGAGTGACCAACATGCACGTCCAATTCTAAACAATTATTGGTATCAAATATACTAGTACTACAAATTACTTCCTCGTATCCTTAAACTTTATTTCCCCAACAACTTTCAATATATTATATAGTACTAAAATAAAAAAGCAGTACCAATAATCACAATTATATTCACATGATAATTTCAAACTCAAAACAAATAAGTAAATACAACTTAACGTGCAAGATAATGTGATTTATACATATTCAACTTAGGGATTAAAGGAGATAGAGAACCTTTATATATATATTTTACTCCACTGCTCATCAATAAAATATATCTAATAAAATTCAATTTTTAATGGTAAAGATGAAAAAATTATCTCAGTTTACTTCAACAAATAAATGATACTCCATGTATATACAAAAACGAATAACGGTGACGTGCTTAATGTAATTTCACAACGGAAGAAAAAAAGAATAGAAAAGAAAGGCACGGTTAGAGCTCTTTGTGCGTCCCCACGAAGTTTTAACGACCTTTTCAGACTCTCGATTCTCCCCTTCAAAAACGCCTTCCCACTATTTTCTCCCTCCACTCTCTCTCTCACTAAATTTCAATTCAATTTCTTCATTCCAAAAATTCACTGAACAGAATTTCCAACGACAATGTCTTTTTCAGATTCAGAAACGTCCTCTCATGGAGGAGAGTATAAGAATTTCAAGCAAATCAGCCGTGATCGTAAGCTCTTACTTCACACATATTGCATTTATTTCAAATTTATTACTTTGACATTTCTACTGTAATCAATCCCCAATTTTTAGAATGTGGTATTCGTAGCATTCATTCCAGGATGCGATGCATTCTGGTTGCTAGCTATTCTTGTAAAATCAGTTGCTAATGTGATCAAGTGCTTTCTGAATCATGAATCCATACCTTATAATTTGTATTTTAGAAATCTAATTTGATCAAAACTAATTGAAGGGGAGCCTTGGCGTAACTTTACTAGGTCACGGGTTCAAGTTGTGGAAACAACCTCTTACAGAATGTAGGGTGTGGTTGCGTAGAATAGACACTTGTGGTTTGACCCTTCTTCAGACTTTATGCATAGCGGTAGCTTAGTGCACGGGTTTCCCTTTTTAATTTGACCAAAACTTTCTTGGATTTCAAGTAGGAGCTGATAGGGTTCGAAATTTAGTGCCTCCAAAAGGGGAATTGGGGTGAGGTGGGGAGAGTTGTTTTTGTTGCTTACATGTGGAAGCTTACACAACTTGTTTCCCTTTGTTTTTTGGGGTTGAGTTAGGTTCAGGTTTCATATCTTTACATGGTATTAGAGTCAAGTCCTTCCCCCTTTGGGCCCCCGGTGCGTGTTCCAATCAGCCTGAACGTGAAGGGGCTGTTAGAGTGGGTTACAGTCCCACATTGGTTGGGGGAATGGACTGGTGGTTTGCTTCTATGAACTTAGACAATCCTCCCCTCATGAGCTAGCTTTTGGGGTTGAGTTAGGTTCATATCTTTACACTTTGAAACATCTCATACTGTAATAAGTGATTGGTTGCCTTCCTAATTTGTTGTGTATCAAGATGAATCGTTAAGTTGATGCACAACAATGAGTAGCTGATGGAGAAATAATATCAAGCGATACAACTCTTCGGGAAATCAGTAAGGTGACTAAGGTCATATAATAGAAGCCTTTTTACCCATGTGGAGTACAACTCTTTTAATAATTGCAGTGTGGATTCACCTAGCAGTTGAACTACTGTAAAATGGAAGAACAGAGATGCAAAATAGGAGACTGTATTAACCAGGAAAATCATCAAACCTTTTGTTAGCATCTTTTCAATATAGCAACAAGAAGTATGTTCCCCGAGATTACTGTTTCTTCTTAATGCATCAAACATTTTAATTCTATTGCAGCATTGAATTATGGTATTACCACGATATTACTGTTCCTGATGCATTGAACTTGTCCCTTGATCTCTGTGGGTGTCTATGGCATTTCACACTGCATTAAAGATGAGTTTCCACTAATGTGCTGACTGTCTTGATGTATTTTTGTTCTAGGACTATTACATGAAATGCTTCGAACTTCTGATTCAGGAGATTCAAGATCTTCATGGAAGGTATGTAAACAGGAGGAATTTATTACATGAAATCAGTTTGTTAAATTTTTTCTTTTCTCCTTGAAACAATTATATTTCATAGCCTTAAATACTTTTTTCAAAAATCTTATCTCTTAAAGAAAGACTCTCATCCAGATGTTTGGGGAAAGCTAGTATTTTGTTATGTTGTTTTTTCCACCAGCTTCAAAATGTCTTACCTCATGCACGAAGGGGTTCCCAACTAGTATGGGTTAGGGGGAGAGTGGTGTATACAGTACACAGCCTTCTCCTTCCATATCTGCAAAGAGGCTGTTTCCGCTCCTTGAACTTTGAATCAGGGGGAGCAACTTTATCATTGTGTGAAAACTAGTTTTCCGTCCTGTCAATGCCAAAATTTCTAGAATATCTATTGTTTACCCATCTTATCAAGTTTTGACATACATGGTTTGTAGTGAAATATCTTCCCAATATGACTTGATTAATTTAACATGAATAGTCTAACTTGTTATCTGTGTCATTACACAATGATTGATCATGTGTCAGCGTGAATATGTTATAGCTGTGTGCATGTATGATTTTGCTTGGTACTGGTTTGCGAGTTAACGCCAGCCCACAGTGAGATTGTCTAATAACCTCAAAAGATAGTGTTATGAAAGAAGAAATGCACTTGCATAAAAATAAATTTAGGAGTCATTGTTGTTATTGGCTTCTGTCTCTATTTTTCCTTTCAGTTATGTGCTGCCTTTATGTCTTGACAGCATGGGAGACTTGCAATTTTTAAAATTATGCTGCTTAACTACTTCTTTGCAGGTTCTTATCATGGATAAAGTAACGGTAAAAGTGATGTCTTCCACATGCAAAATGGCTGATATCACTGATCAAGGAGTTTCATGTGAGCTCCGCATGCAATGAACTCTTTAAGTTTATCTGCGTCATTGTAGAACTAGTTGACAATCTAACCTCACACAATTATCAAACCCCTTCAGTAAATCAAGAACAAAGAGCATTTTTCAATGAGAAGTGAGTGATGACTAGTTTCATTAGGTTATGTTTCTACTCCTATTTCTATAAAGAAAAATAAACGTTTTAAGGCACCACAAAAGTTACTCTGGGATCTCTAGTTCTACTCAGTCAGAAACATAAGGTTTATTGACTTTGTCACGAAATCTGGTGGAAATGAGTTGCAAAGTCCCATGTAGGGTATTTTAATTGATTGTTAGTTCTAGCATGTCCTAATGATTAATTTGTATTTATTGTGACAGTGGTGGAAGACCTTTTCAGAAGAAGACAACCTTTGCCAACAATGGATGCTATATACTACATCCAACCGTCAAAGGAGAAGTATGATCTTTTTCTCGAAATCCGTTCTCTACATAATCATCATGTGTTTGATTTTGTAAACAAAGCATGAGAACTGTGTATTGACTTTATACATGATCTTGAATGTTCTATTCACCCCCCACCCCCCCTCCCCCTACGCCTCACACTTACCTCCAAATTCCCATATGAGTTGTACTCATTTCCAAAATTTTCTGTTCATCATTTGTGTTAGCCATAAGCTGTTAATAAATTTTGATTAACTTTTATTGGGTAAGAGGAAGGCTGGAAATGAAATAAGGCTTTTGTTTTAGAGGACTTTCACTTGGTCTTTCTACTTCATAGTATCTGGTTGTGACCATGCTGCTAGGGAAACAAGGACTGCAGGGCAAGATTGATGCACTGTTTGGTATTTATAGATTAAGAATAGTATAATGGTATAGCCCTGTCCATTGAACCATAACCTGTTCTTTATTTAAGAGTTGGGAATAATAAGGAAAATTCTAGTACCTACTGATCTAGGAACTTTTCATCAAAGAAAATAAACTTTCATAGTCGAGACACAAATTACTTTGATTGCAAAGCTTACCATTACAGACATCTGACTTTTCCACTCTTTGCTAGTGTGATAGTCCTCCATGATCTAGACATCTCAAAGCCTAGGAAAAGGAATATTCCAGTGATAATAGAGGGAGATTCCACTTCCCATATTTATTAAACAAAGTTCCAATTGAATCAAACAACCTCCTCTCCTCTTAAATATAAATCTCAAAGTCTTTGTTTCGGCCTCTTCAATCCTCTTTTTCTGTTTTCATGCAAATTCCTCTCTCCTTCAGTTATTAAGTAGGAAATGGTCTCAGGCATTCTATAATCTACTTGACCGAGTTTAAGAAGTTTTGCTTTCCTATAGTCCGCCAGTAATGCCTCCATTTGCTTCCTCTTTTCAACTCGCCTGTTATTTCTGTCTTAATGAAGTAAAAATATTTTTGAGGTCTTACAAACCTTATAACCTGGAAGGAGTGAAATACAAAAGAACAACTACCTAACTAGTTTCACATAGACTTCTTTTGTGGCGAGATGCAATTTTTTATGCTTTAGAAGGGCATAGTCCAGGGATCTTGGTCATTTTCTATTCCAATGGAATTCCTGGGTTGAATGTAGGCTCGAAAATATGTCTTATTTTATAACCGTACTTAATAATCTTAGATGTCACGTGGTCTGCTATTTAATTTCTGATAAAAAAATTGAAAATTCTATGCTAAAAGCTGAGAAAAATATTTTCAAATGATCATAACATTTACCCTGGATTGCAGGTTGAAAACTTTGTGCATTTAAGCTTTACCAGTTCTTGTAATGAGAGATTATTGTGCACTAAAATCCCTACTGGTTCACTAAAATCTATTGCCTATCTTGTCATAATAATGAAGAAGAGAACCTTTTTTCGCACTTTAGGATGTTTGAGTAGGTGGAAGCCATATTTCCCTTTTAGTTGTTTCTCAAAGTAAGAAAAAAAAGAGATTTTATTCAACTCTGCATAGTTCTCAATAGTCAAAGACTGAGCTTGATGCCATCAATTCTTGGATTAGACTAGAGATGATGTGCTTTTTCTCTCTCTCTCTCTCTCTCTCTTTTCTTCTAAATACCCTTTGCTGTCCATTTTTGCAGTTTAACTTTAACCTAGACTATGGCCATGCTTTGCATAGGATACAACTTGTCTTCTATGTCTGTTTACATAAATACGTTTTTCTGTTGTGTTATCTTCTCTTTTCATCAAATAATGCTTAAAATGGTAGGAGTGAACAAAACTGACAGAATAACCTTGAGAAGAATGTAACTATAAGGACAAAAAATTCATTTTAGAATGAGAAAAAAATTATGTTCTGAGAAGATGATTAAAAGACAAGCAACCCTCTGCTTCAAATGTAAGAAATGTATTGATTTGATTATATGAATTAACAAACTTGAAACAATAGGGTAAAAGATAAACAGTATTGGATGAAATTACATAAACAAACAAAAGAATGTGCATGTCCTTGGAACTACTAAATAACAATGAAAGTAGTTGAATTACGTACAAATTATCCATTTGAATAAATAAGAAAACAACGTAGTTCATTTTTAACTAAATCTGTTTAATTACTCAAAGAAGCAAATTTAAATATTATTCTCCGCGTGAGATTTGAAGGAACAGGACCTCATCTATGGCTTGAAAAAAGTCTATTCATTTTGGTACATGATGTGGACTTCTGCATGTACTTTCTTCTCTGTTATGTTTGATCTCTAAAGTCAGTTTATTCATTGATTCTTTTCCGAAACATCAGGTCATTTTTCCCTCTGCAGCACTTGCAGATGAGAACTAACAGTTAAAATTTGAGTTTGCAGTGTTGTCATGTTCTTGTCCGATATGTCAGGAAGAGAACCTTTATACAGGAAGTATGGACAGGATCTCATTCTCCATAAAATTTAGTGTACCGTGCGTTGATCAATTTAATTGAATCCTCTGGTTCTTGTCATCTTACTTCTATTATTTACCTATCTTTTCAGAGCATATGTATACTTCAGTCACCCAATACCTAAGGACCTGGTTGCGCGCATCAAGAATGACACAAGTGTCATACCCCGTATAGGTGCACTAGGAGAGGTAATGATCACATGTCTCTGTCTACAATACTACATGCATCATGAAAATGATCTCTTCACAAGTTTGACTGAATCTTCTTTTTCCTTTTTTTTTTTGGCACAATGCAGATGAATTTTGAGTACTTTCCAATAGACAGCCAGGTAATTTGGCAAATATCTCAATGAACACCTTTTTTGCTTTACTTGGAGCATTTAGTTCAATATCTGTTTATAAACTGGGAATTATATTTATTTATTTTTACAATTTTGACTAATGAAATATTATGAAGACATGAAATGGACCTGAATTGAAAGGAATAGATGTAGAAGATTCACATAGCGGATCTCAACTAATTCGTAATTGAGTACTCATCTGTTGATTAATTGAAGAATAATGCAGATAGCGACTTTTTTAATCTGTCAGTTTTTATCACAGGGATTTGTCACTGACCATGAAAGAGCACTTGGAGAGTTGTTTGGTGAAAGTGCTCAAAATTCCCGGCGTGCTGAAGCGTCCTTGAATGTAATGGCCTCAAGAATTTCCACCGTCTTTGCTTCACTGAAGGTAATTTGAACTTCACCAATGCTCTTTCATCTGAATTTTATAAACAAACCAAAAGACTACTGGTAAAAGCCTTGTATTAGTTTATGTTGCAATTATTCTATCAAAAAAAATAATTGTTGAAAAGGTTGGTGCAATTATGATTCTCTTTAGGTAAAAGTAAAGTATTTTGGTGGTGTAAAAGGCATTGCATTTTCACGAATGTCTTTGATTTTTATTTGGGTCTCTTCCAGTTACTGTTCCCTGTGACCAACTT
The DNA here is from genome assembly GCA_029582725.1 of Solanum chiquidenum. Lineage (NCBI taxonomy): Eukaryota > Viridiplantae > Streptophyta > Magnoliopsida > Solanales > Solanaceae > Solanum > Solanum chiquidenum. The sequence continues at coordinate 18,801 of JAJOOS010002196.1, forward strand.
AGTTTTGCTAAAACTCTTGTCTTTACATCCAGGAATTTCCTTTTGTGCGTTATAGAGCTTCCAAGGGACAAGACGGATCAACAGCGACAAATTTCCGTGAATTAGTTGCTGGAAAGCTTGCTACAGCCATATGGAACAATATCACTACGTATAAGTCTAGTATTCCTAACTATCCACAGAAGGAGACATGTGAATTATTGATTCTGGACAGATCTGTTGACCAGGTTTGTAATTGATTTTGTTGATAAAATAATAATCAGCACTATCTATGTTTCATTTTTAACTTGATGAAATGATGAATTTTCTCGTTTAGATTGCTCCTGTGATTCATGAATGGACATATGATGCCATGTGCCATGACCTGCTTGATATGGATGGAAATAAATATGTACATGAGGTACGCATTGCTTCATGTTCTGGATCTCTTATATCAATATTCTCCTGAAGTTTGACCGAAATGTATTCACATCAGGTTCCTAGCAAAACAGGTGGTTCACCTGAGAAGAAGGAAGTTCTTTTGGAAGATCAGGATCCTGTCTGGTTGGAGCTACGGCATACTCATATAGCTGATGTAAGTTTCATGAATTACCTTATTCCTTTAATGCTTGTGCATGGCATATGTACTTCAACTCCTAACTTGAAGACTTCATCAGGCTAGTGAACGACTCCACGATAGGTTTACAAACTTTGTTTCTAAGAACAAGGCAGCACAGATGGAGCAGAGGTTGGTGTTTCTAAAGCTATGAAATATAATTTTTATTCCTTTGAAAACTGTGGAAACCTGCATCTTAATGAGTATAGCACGTACTATGCTCCATGTCTGTGGATGATGCAGCATTCAGTCACTTGTTAATTGTCTTAGTTGTTACCAATTGATCATAGATGTGATTTGTTAACTACAGATGAGTAGATTTACAAAATTTTATTCATGAAACTTCCTTCTGATGATTTCTCAATTCAAATTTATTTTTACTTAGAGATGGAAGTGAATTATCTACACGGGACTTGCAGAAGATGGTTCAAGCATTGCCACAGTATAATGAACAAAAGGAGAGACTATCTACCCATGTCGAGGTTTGTTCCTTGGTCAACTGGATCCATGCGTGGACTTCTTTGTTTCTTTCAAAAAGCAAACTTAAAGCTTTATCCCTTCTTCACATTTAATAATTCTTATGGAGTAACACTTTAACAATTAAAATCGTTCTTGAATAGAGGTGGACTATAAGAAATTAGACTTTGAGGTACTTCTGGATGTACGATTCTTAGGAGCTAGTTTCATTGGTTTAGGTTTGTATTCTAAATTTGTATAATCCCTAATAACAGCCAGCTTCTTACTGACCCCTTCTGTGGTAGAGCTCATGGGGATGGTCATATCTTATTCGTACACAAAACCTGCTGCAAGTGTTTAAAAGTCATAGCATCTTCCATGTCGTTGGTCTTACCTATGTTAATATCCATATAGTTATTCTTTGGTTATTTAGGAACAATTGAATTTGACAATGTGATGAACCTAGCCTGCAATAAAATACTGAAGTTTATTTCGTTACTTGATTGATCAGATTGCTGGTGAGCTTAATAAAATTATCCGAGATACGGGTCTTCGGGAACTTGGACAGCTAGAACAGGATCTTGTCTTTGGCGATGCAGGAACAAAGGAAGTTATCCATTATCTGAGGTCGAAGCAGGTGGAAATTTTTGTGCTGGCTCAGAAGAAATATTCAAACTCATTGTAATTTCCACTACAAGGCATGGTCTAAGTAACAACTTTGCTGCATGCAGGATACTTCAGGTGAAAATAAGTTACGCCTTATGATGATTTATGCATCTGTGTATCCAGAAAAATTTGAGGGCGACAAAGCAGCGAAATTGATGCAGGTATTTACTACATGCTAAATTCTTGAAACAGTCTGAATTCCATCTAGCATATCATTGAGGTTTTGTTCAAACAATCTTATGGTAGATTGGCACAAGTATGTGGACACATAATAAAATAACTGGAGAGTAGTAGTTTTGTCTGTTGATTTAAGGGGAAGAAAGAATCTTCTGAAGAGCAACTGGAATGATTTCGTGATGCATCAAGAAAAATGATGCCCGAAAATCACTGAAGAATCCATAGAATGCTTAGTATCAGAAGAGTATGAATAGGATGTTGCAAACAATATAATTTTCCAAGTTCAAATGTTGGGGTTTCTATGCATGCTTCCAAATAATACAAGAACAATAAAAAAAGTAAAAGAAAAAGATGGTTTCTATGAACAACAATGCAGTTGGCTTAATTGAGGCAGTTTTCTGTTGTGATTTTTCGAGCATTTATTTTACCGAGTACAATTATAATGTGTCACTGGATGTAGTTTAGAAAATGTGACATATAAGAAGAAAATTTTGGAGTGAGAACAATAGATCAAGAGGAAATGTTCTAATTTCTGTAACAATTTCACCATGTGGACCAACAAAAGCTATCTCCTCTACATCAATGCTCTCAGGATTTCTTGGCAGCCGTGGTTACTATTTATAGAATGAACCAGTTTTGGAGAAAATAGTTCTCAACCAAATGTTTTTATGCTATAAGAAAAATATGGCCATCCCTAGTTTATCCATATTCTATGTCCTAGAATCAACTTGTAGAGTTGTTATTTTTTGTCTTAAATGCATGGCTATGTTTTGTATTGGCTCATTTGTACTGCTACTTGAATCTAAGGAAAGTTTGAAAATTTTAATATAGATTCTTTTTTCCCCTAGTTAGCAAAACTATCACCTGAGGATATGAAGGCTGTGAAAAATATGAGAATGCTAGAGGGTTCAGAAAAACGGAAGCCAAGTGGAAGCTTCTCCCTGAAGTTTGATTCGCAAAAGGTAAACATTAAAACTATCCTGGAGTCTTCAGCTCTCATAATGACTGAAATGAGACCTGACAGTTGCTAGATTTTGTTGTTTGCATATTAGAAAGGGAATGCAGCTAGAAAGGATCGAACTGGAGAGGAAGAAACATGGCAGCTATTCCGGTTTTATCCCGTGATAGAGGTTTGCTATAAGACTTCTCAATCCTCCTTTGTATATAATTTTGCAGAAGTAAACGCGCAAGATATTTCATCTTTTATTTAGTGCTTATAAGATTGGTAGTATAAGAGGGTTGCAGTTTTTGTTACCAGCCATATTATTATATCTTCTTCATTTTCTAGATTAGGTTGACTTTTAGTATGGAATAGCAAATTAACTGCCAACTTTGCGACCAGATAGAGGTTAACTTCAAATTTCTACATGAACTGTAGGATTTAGGTCCTATTCCAGAAAACTACTTGGAAGCAGGGTCAATTGTCATTGCCTCTCTTTCTAGAACTCTATTTTTGAATTTGGGGACTACAATGCTCACAAAGAAAGAAATAATGCTTTTATAAGAGATGCTTCTTCAAATTGCCATTGTGTGAAAGCAGAATACATTCAGCTTTGATTACATTGTAGACTTCCCAAATGATTCATGTTTAATCAAAAAGCTCTTTGAATGGCTTAGCTCATACTTCATACTTCCTGACTGATATAACCAATCTTGCTTCTTTCAGGAGTTGGTTGACAAAATGTGTAAAGGTGTCTTGTCAAAAGATGATTATCAGTGCATGAACAGTTCTCAAACTGCTCCTCGTGAGGTCAATGGATCTTCTGCAAGGAATGTCCCACCAAAGGCCACTACTGAATCTACTAATCCACGCTCAGTGAGATCAAGGAGAACTCCAAATTGGGCACGTTCTCGTACTTCTGATGATGGATATTCAAGGTTCTCCCGTGGAAAAATCGTCTTTATTAGAGTTCCTTTTTTCTTTAACCTAGAAGATCCAGGCCTCCTGGACTTCCATATGAAGAAACTGTCACTTTTTAGTAAAAAGAGTACCATATTTATTCATTTAATTTTTCATTACTATTTTCCATGGAGTAGGATTTGCATAGCATGCAGCATCTAATTTTAAATATGTTCGAAAAATTGTTCATTGCATATTTAACATTCCTCATCTTGTCTTGTGTCTTTGTTGGAATTTTCTCTAGTGACTCTAATCTCAGAAGTTTTTCGACTGATTTTAAGAACATGGGACAACGGATTTTTGTTTTCATTATCGGTGGTGCAACTCGATCTGAGGTAATTCCGTAACTTCTGATTTCCATCCACTGCCTTTCCACTTAGGCATCTGAAATGGTATATTGTTGATTTTCTTCTACGCAGCTTAGGGTTTGTCACAAGCTTACAGCAAAGCTAAGGAGGGAAGTGGTCCTTGGTACAACTAGTCTAGATGATCCACCTCAATACATCACGGTAATAATACTTCATCCAGGAGTTTTTGGTGAGGTGTCTTTGACTTCGATTTCCTAGAATTCAGACAATCTTCCTCTCTTAAAATAAAATTAAATTGTGTGAATAATTCTTTACATGCTTGCAAAACATTCATCTTAAAATGATCAATCTTGGTATCAATCACTCGGAGACTTCTCTAGATATCATTCCGTTATTCATGAGCTAAACTATTAGTTTTGCATAGATGAGTTAATTAATCCATGTCAGATTAACCACTTCAATTTTGGTTGTATGAGAATATTGAATCTTTTAAAAGGGTCTTTTGCGAAGGCATGCAAGCAAAGTTACCTATTAATCTCTGATAGTCCTTCTCATCATTTCAACATCCAAATTGTTTGAAGCGTAATCTTACTGGAGAAGCAGCTTTTCAGGCAATGATAGTGTTATAAAAATTGCCAAAGTTAGAAACTGTGGTGATGGCCGAAATCAGAAAAAGGAATTAGTGCATCGCTTTCGTAACCCTAATAGTCAAGTGAAATATATCCTCAGTCTGAACTCATCTCATCTTGTTTCACAGAAACTGAAACTGCTATCAGAGAAAGAGATTGCAGTAGATCCTGGCCTCGGAATTTAATGTAGTATTTGGGATTTGTAGAGTACCTTTTTTCGTTGACACCCAGAAGGTAAGTGAGAAAGCTAAACCGATCATCGCTTTCTGTTTTTCCTCTCCTTTTTCTTCCATTTGAAGAAACTACTTGATCCCTGCATCCAAAACCAACTTTCTTTAAATTTTAAAAGTGCAGGATGCACATGGCAGTTGCTTAGTTTCTGGTGCTTCTTTTATTGTTTTCGCGAGAAGAATTTGATTCACTGCAAAGGCATATATCAATTTTAAAGAAGGCTTCATGCTACTGGAGTCTGGATTTACACATGGCAGTTGGTTGACTGCTTTTATACTAATCTGCAGCTTAGGTAGAAACTATCTATAAAAGAAGATATTGTAGAAACTTCCTTCCAACATTCATGAGGCTGTGAAGGAGTTTGAGTACAAGTTTGCTTTTTGTTTTAAACTTCAAACACTAAGCAGGATTACACTCTTGAATGTTTGTAATTGTATTAAATATAGTTGGCCAAGTTTGTCTTAAAAGGCATGTATTAAAAGAAGAAAGATTGTTTGTATCTGTAAAAGGAAGTTTTCTGTTTTAATAGACTATCTTCAATGCCTTTAATTTGGTCCAAAACTGGAGTCAATTGGTACCTTCTCATGTGATCAAACTTATATATCATTTGCTTGCTACTAAAATTTCTAGTTAAAATTGTTCTAACATTACACATTTACACTTAATAGTGCTGAATGTAATTCTTTTCAAGGCACAAAATTTTTGTAAAGAATTTCATATGGCAAAGGTGTTATTATTATAGGATATTCCATCTACTGAAAATCAAGTTACTTGACAGAAATCAAATGAGAATGAAATGAAATGTAACATAAATGCTAGCTTTGATATTCACAACAGTCCAACTGCAAGAGGAGATTTCATCAATGGGCAAGCAAGATTTTTAAATAAAATACCTAGCAGCTATTTACAGAGATTATGGATGTTCTGGAAACTCTCAGTTTGTTGAAGAGTGGTTATGATAAGTTAGTTCGTCAAGCTCTTGAAGGAACATTTTAATAATTTTTATTTTGTTTTCCATTTTTCTAGTTAGAAAATCAGTGAATCAAGGTGTAATTGTTGATGTTTTACACCTTATTTGTGGATGGTTATTAGTTATTACCCATTGTATTGTATTGTATTGTTGTTTGTTTTGATTGTTACTTAAAATTTTATTATATCCTATTGTTTAAATTCATCATTAGGTAACAACAAAAAAGACTCATTTTATGAAATGACCGATTTGGTTTGATCGCGTCGTTACTTCAACATTTTCTTTCTCATTTTTCTTTATTTATTATTTAATAATCATATTTCATCTTTTATCCTACCTTTTCATCTTGACCCCGTACCCTACTTTTCTTGTAGATTTATCATTCAAATTATGAATATGTGACATTATATAACGATAGAGAATAGTATAATCTATCCAAACACTATATTCATTAAAACAATATGATAACGATACAGTACATCTTTGATGTACTAACTAATCTTCTAAATGGGGGTATGTCCCACCATCTTTTATTTCTAATGTACTAATTGAGAAGACATTTTTAATTTATGTACTAACTAATCTTCTATCCTACTTCTCGTCCTCCACACCCTTCTATGAAGGCTCATATTAATTATACCTTATCAATTTACCCTCAATATTTCTTAGGCATATCTCTACCCATCCTCAAGCCTACTAACGTGAATCGTAAATGTTCGTTTTTTTTTAACCCAGGATAGTAAAATTCTAGTATGTACTAAGTACTATAGTAAATTTATAATTAAATTTGTTTTTACTGTTACCGTGTGTATAGTTTATACTTTTTTAATTCCTCTAGCGAAATGTACACACTCAACGTGCATTTAGCCGCAGCTTCGTGCTTGAATTGATAACACTTAGGCTACTACTGAAAATTTCGATTTGAGAAATCCATTTTCGAGATTTACAACATTCAGCAATGGATTCGATGCTTCCGATTGCGATTCTGTCGGCGATCATCGGAATTGTGATCGCTTTTCTAGTTTTCGGGAACTATTTCCAAAGGAGGAAATCGGAAGTTGAATCTGTAGCCAAGCCGGAGACAATTCAAACCAATCAGAAGACTGCAAAGCCTCAGCATTCTCACAAAAATACTTCGAAGAAATCGCAAGCTAAATCACATTCTCACACCGCCGATCATAAGGTAAAATTGACCGCTTACATTTACTACTACTATATTTCTGTTTTAGTTTTGAAATTTCTCTCTTTTTTCCCTGGCTCTAGGGTTTGTTGATGTTTTTGGCGACTGAGTTATTTAAATCTCTTAATTTTGCGTTGGAAATGAGCAACTCTGTTGTGCAGCTTTGAGAGTCTTTAGGTATTCAATCAATTAAGGACGCTTCAATCTCAAATTAGTGGAATTGGCTTCTTTGTAGACATTTTTGTATCAGTTTAGCTCTAAGGCGCACTTAATTTAGCATTTTTGTCATAATTAGACTATTTTTAAGCAATCACGCTGCTGCAACACTTATCTTTTT
>JAJOOS010002197.1:0-26365 GCA_029582725.1 Solanum chiquidenum
TTTTCAAATTAGACTAGTGGATCCATTAGGCAGTTTAGGTTCTATACCTTTGGCCGGGTATAGGATGCTCTGGCAGCGTGAGGTTGATCGATGTATCATCACTATAGCTCTTATGTGATGGTTGTCGGTTAGAGAAACTCCCACAATAATTATTGTATTTTTATATACATCAGTTCATTTGTATTACTACATACATTTCATATCTATTGTATCTTTGCATACACGTAGAGTTTATAGCATGTTTTAAACCAACTTTTCTTTATATTGCACTTGTTATAAATTGTTGTATATTGAAATGATTTAGTCGGGTTGAGTTGAGTTGAGCCAGGTAAGTTATTCGGTTTCTTTCATATTTCCTTCTTGCCTTTGTTGTTTAGCATTCCAACTCGCATACTCGTACATTCAATGTACTGATGCCAGTTGTCCTGTATCATCTTATGATGCAGATTCAGGTAACCAGGATCAGCATCCAGCACCTCGTTGATCCAGTTGAGGAGCTCAGAGTCAGTGGTGAGCCTCCTTGCATTTAAGAGGACTCTTTTATTCGTTTTCAGTCTTTCATTTATCAGGATGTTGTGGGGTTTGTCCCAACATCCATCTCAGTATTTTAGAGGCTTCATAGACAGTCAGATGGTTATTAAAGCAGATGTCTTTCTTTATCCTTCAGATGTTGTTTAATGACTTAAGTGTTATTTTGGCCAGTTTATTATCATTTAAGTTGTTTTATGATCTTATACTGTGTTGAGTTAAGTAGCCAGGCCAAGGGTTCGTTTGGGGCCAGCAATGGTCTCCGAGTGCCGGCCATGTCCAGGGTGTAGACTCGAGGCGTGACAAAATACATCCGTAATTGATCAGCGGAAGGAATGTATTGAACACAAAGTTGTCCGTAAGCAACCTTCTCTTAAACAAAATGATAGTCAATTTTAATATGCTTCGACCTTTGATGAAAGACAGGATTGGCAGTGAGATAAATGGAACTGATGTTGTCACATAATATCATGGGAGGACGAGGACATGGCAACCAAAGTTCCTTAAGCAAACTTGTTATCCAGGATATTTTTGATGCAGCAAATGCAATGGCACAATATTCAGCTTCAGTGCTAGATCAAGCTACTACCTTTTGCTTTTGCGAGGACCAACTGATTAGATTAGGACCATAATATACAGCAAAAGCATGATGAGAGCGACGATCATCAGGATCAGCAGCCCACCCTGCATCACAATAGACATTTATAATAGAGGAAGCAGATGGCGTGATGGTTATTCCACTTGTAAGGGAGCCTTTGAGATAGCGAAGAATCCGTTTCACAACTTTCCAATGATCCAAGGTAGGATTATGCATATATTGACAAACAGGATTCACCGAAAAAGAGATCTCGGGTCGTGTGATAGTCGCATATTGAAGAGCCCCAACAATACTCCTATATAATGATGGATCATTAAAGGTTTCACCATGTTTGGACAGCTGGAATGTGCTATCTGCTGGAGAAGGAGAAGGCTTACAATCTGTCATTTTTGTTCGAGAGAGTAAGTCTCGAATGTAGCTAGCTTGAGAGAGATGCATACCATATCCCACGCGAGCAACTTCAATACCCAAGAAAAAGGATAAATCACCAAGGTCTTTTAGAGAGAACTGAAGATCTAGGGATTTGGTGAATAAGGAGATATAAGAGGGTCACTACCCGTTAGGATGATGTCGTCCACATAAACCAAGAGGTAGGTAGTAGAAGAGGGAGTATGACAGACAAACAAGGATGAATCAGAGTAATAACAAGTATAGCCATGCGATAGGAGAAATGTTTTGAGCTTGAGAAACCAGGCGCGAGGAGCTTGCTTTAGACTGTATAATGCCTTCGACAAGCGACACACAAAATGTGGGTGAGACTTATCAGTAAAGCCTGGTGGTTGAGACATATAAACAACCTCCACAAGGTCACCATTAAGGAATGCATTATTAACATCTAACTGCTTAAGACACCAACCTTTAGACACTTCATGAGATAAGACAAGTCTGATTGTTGAAGGTTTGAAAACTGGGCTGAATGTATCATGGAAATCAACCCCTTCTGCTTGATGAAAACCTTTGGAAACCAAACGAGCTTTGTACCTTTCAATCGATCCATCTGCTCGATGCTTAATGCGGTACACCCATTTACAGCCCACCACATTTGCATTAGAAGGACAAGGATAAAGTGTCCATGTGCGATTACGAATCAATGCTTGATACTCAGCTTCCATAGCACACAACCAATCAGGAGATGATGCAGCTTGCTTATAGGTTTTTGGTTCACTATCTAAGGAGGATGAAACTGGGATAGGATGGAGAGATATAGTGAGTGCTTTGGGCTTGAGGGAATTTGTTTGAGCTCTTGTGGTCATAGGATGATTGGAGGAGGTAGCAGGCAGAAAATATGTGGGAGCATTCTGATAAGAGCTTGAAGTGGAGGACACGACGGTGGCTGGACATGGATTTTTTGTGAAGTGGTTGTATCAGAAGATATAGATGGAAGCGAGGTTGGTAGGGGTTGAGTGGACAGTGAGGATGACGACGGAGGATCTGCCAGTGAGGGTGAGTCAACAACTGAGGGAACAAAGTTGGAAATTGACAGTAGAGAAGTTAAGGAGGAGGGTGGTGAATCGTCATTAGAGAAAAGAGAAGTAGTTTTGTAATGAGGATAAGGAAATTTATCTTCGTCGAATATCACATGACGAGCAATATACATTCGATTGGTGGGGGGATATTAACACAAATAACCTTTATCCTTCGAACTATAACCCAAGAAGACACAAGGAAGAGAGCGAAAATCAATTTTATGATTATTATACGAACGGAGAAAAGGATAGCATAGACACCCAAATTTTCGAAGAAGTTGGTAGTCTGGTGGACGATGATAAAGAGCTCGATAGGGTGATTTGAAGGACAATATAGGAGTGATGGTGCGGTTATGTAGATATGTGGCGGTAGAAATGCATGTTCCCAATATTGATATGGAAGACATGCATGAGCAAGTAGAGTTAGTCTTTTTTCCACAATGGTACGATTACGTCTTTCTGGAGCCCCATTTTGCTCATAAGTGTGAGGACACGATAGACGATGAGTTATTCCTATGGATTGGGCATATGAAGACACATTACGATATTCCCACCCCAATCAGTTTGTAATGTTTTGATTTTCTTGCCAAATTGTGTGTCAACCATCTTATGAAAGTATTTAAAAACATCAAGTACTTGAGATTTTGCTGCCAGGTAAAATATCCAAACAAGTTTAGTGGAATCATCAAGACACTGAACAAAATACTTATTTCCATTGATACAAAGATGCGGGGAAGGTCCCCAAACATCAGAATACACCAAATCAAAATGGGACAAGCAACGACTTGAAGACGAAGATAAATGGAGCCTATGACTCTTTCCTAATTGACATGATCCATAAACTGTAGATATTTTATTGGACGACACTGGAAGATTAAAACTAGAGACTAAACGACGCAAAAGTTGCTTGTGAGGATGACCAAGGCGTTCATGTCATACTTGGAGTGATGCTCGTGAGCAGACAAATGCGCGAGGAGTTGAGGATGAGATAACTGGAATCCTACCACATTCAAAAATATAATCTATCATCAAGTGACCCTCAAAGTAGAGTTTTTCCCTGAGGATCCTTCACAAAAACAATAAAGACATTGTTATCTTTAGTAAATTGAGAAACACTCAGTAAACTCTTGGTGATGGAAGGAACATGAAGAATTTTATTAAGATTAAGAGGTCGAGTAGTACAAGGAAGCTTAGAGGAACCAGTGTGATGAATAGAGAGTTTTTTGGCCATTACCTACAGCAAGATGATCCTCACCATTATAGTCCGTGTGAATGGATAGTTGAGACAAGTCCAATGTAACATGATTGGTGGCACTGGAATCTGCAAACCATGTATTGTCAACAATAGTCGAAGGAGACATCATATTAGCCGATGGAGTGACCATATTGGCTTATGGATGGTTAGAGGAATGATTAGGTGGATAGGAGCCCATGTTGTTGCGGTTGTAGCAATTACGAGCATGGTGGTTGGGTTTCTCACATATTTAACAAATAATGCGAGGAGATGATCTATTAGAAGAACGAGAAGGATTGATGTTGTTTGGACGACTAGAGGATTTTGAGAGGTGGTGAAACTTTGTTGATTGGATTGTCCAATGATTAGGGATCGATTGGAGTATTGGCGAGTTATGGCATTGGCTTGAAGTTGGAGGGCTTTGGTTTCCTCAACAAGCTTCTCCTCTTCTTGGAGAAGTAAACCAAGAAGTGAGTCAGTAGTGAGGTTTTCAAGATGAGGATTGATGGTTGAGCGAAATGGGCCATACGAAGAATCTAGAACGAACAAAATAGCGCTCATAAGTTCTTCGTCTGTTATTGGACAGGCAGCAAGAGCTAGACTATGAGATATAGTATGTTTCTTATCAACATAGTCCATAATGGTGGAAGAGCCCTTTGTTGTGGTTTGGAGTTGGTGGCAAAGTTGCATGACTCGGGCTCGAGATTGAAATTGAAAAAGGTTGGAAAGATATGACCAAGCTTCACGAGTGGTACGGATGTGCATTATGTAGGGTAGAATAGAATGGCTCATGGTAGTTTTAAGCCAAAGAAGAAGGATTTTGTCCCTCTTTTCCCAAGCCGTGAAGGCCGGATTTGGCATGGATTCAGATATCCCCTGAGTAGTGGTTATGACAGTGGTAGATGGAATATTAGATCCATCAAGCTGAGCCTCCAAATCAAAGGCTTCAAAGGCAGAGTATACTGTAGATTTCCAAATGTAATAATTTTCCCAATCAAGTTTTATCGGAAGGTCGAGAAGGGAAATTGTTTGGGAGTTGGAATCAATAATGGAGAGATGTGTTAAAGGAGAGGAATGTGCCTGAGACGCAGCAGCGATGGACGAGTTGGAGTTGTCCATATTGGTGGCGGAAAAAAAAACTTGGCTCTTGATACCAAATTAGAATAAAGAAAAGGTCAGCCGTTGGTATCTTTCTTAACCAAGCTACCAATATATAATTTATATATAGACAATAGAGTTTTAATACAAAGCAAAATCTATCATAATTAGGACTTGCAACTTACATAGGAGACTTGTGAATATCTATGGAGGAATCCTAATTAGGATTCGCTATCATCTAACACCCCCTAAACCTCTACCCGCTTCACTCACCTTAACCCCCATTTCTCCCCTCACACTACAAACACTACACACACGACACACACACATACTACTACTGCTACATATACTACAACATCAACAACATACAGACAGAGAAAAATACACTAAAACAATACACATACAACAAACAACACAGACGAGAAAAAGCAGAAAAAAACTATAAAAACATATAAATAGACACACGCACAGAAGGAAAAAAACATTACAGAATCACACCCCAAACCAAAAACGCCATTTTTATTTTATTCTTCTTTCAAATAATAATCATACATTCACATCTTTTCTTTTTACCCATTATTTTCATATCAACACAAATACATATACCATCACAAACAACCTATAAAAATTGTGGGTGTTCTAATCGAGTTTCGGTTAAAATTTTGCGGTATTCAACTTTACTTTATCTCTTTAATTTATTTATGGAATTTGATGTAATTTTATGAAAAGTTTTTCTATTTGTTTTATTCATAATTTGATTGAAATGAATAATTTGTTAGCTATTATATCCCTGTTTAATGAATGAAGGTAGCTTTAACAATGATTACTTTTTATTTTATTTATTTTTATTAGCTAGTTGTGACCTCTTAAAAATGAACGAGTCATGCCATTGTTCTTGTCTTCATTTAGATAATAATGATAAAGTAGAGATAGTTAGGCTAATTTTTTTTAAAAATAAATTATTATTATTATTAATATAAAATAAAAGGATATAGAAATGATGTCAGAATTATATATTGTATCCTCAACATTTAGATTTATTTTACTTTATTTGATTTTATGTATAAAGGAAAAATATTATTTTTTAATGACTAGATGAGTTTTAAGAGTGCTAAAAATATTTTTTTCAATTAAAAATGTGGTTACACATCTTATTTTGAAAAAATTAAAAGAAATTCAAGGATGTGGTGACACACCTTGGTAAAATTATTTTAATAAATATTTTATTTTGTAATATCAAGATGTGAGACATAAAATATTAGGTGACACACTCGAGAGAAGAAATCAATTATGTTCTTAAGATATTTATATGTCAAAAGTCGAGAATGTAGTTATGCATCCGATTTGAGACCAAATAAAAGTTCAACAATAAAAATACAAACAAGTCATGGCCTGAAAATAATATATTTAAAAATATTTTAAAGTAAGTATAAGTCAATAAAAGCGACCGTGCTAGAACCACGGGACTCGAGGGATGCCTAATACTTTCCCCTCTGTCAATAGAATCCTTACCCAAATTTCTAGTTCACAAATCATATAAAGAGTCATTTCCTTTTGATTAGAGATTAAACAAAAGGTGAATTGGAACACCATAACTTAATTCTAAGTGGCGACTCTGAAAAAATAATCTCTAATCAATATCGTCACTTAAATTGGAAAAATCCTTTCGTCGATGCGAAAAATAGGTGTGACATCTCTGGCGACTCCGCTGGGGAATAACAAGAATTTGAATTTTGTTATGTTGACATTTACTTGATTTTATTACTTATTTTGAATATATTGCGTATCATGGCCGAATGTGCTACTTGCTGCTCATTTATTACTTTTTATATTGTTGAACTATACTGAATTATTTTTTCTCGCGCACACCTTATGAGTCTCTAAAAACACTTCACACATTCACATGAATGCAGTTATGCATCATACTTTCTCTTGAGATAAAGCTGGAGTGTCTTGATACTAATAAAAGATTTTTAGTCACACATGTTAAGCAGGGTTGGACAAGTAATGAAGTCGGAATAGCGCTGCTACCGATAAGTTTCTCCTACCTGACCCGAGTTGTTCACTCAGGTAAACCAGTCTAGACACTATCTCTTTAAGTTTAAGCTTATTAAACCAGCTATACAGACATGATTATCCCTAATAGGCTCCGATTATTTGCATAATTTGTATTTGACTTGGTTGGTACTAACATACTTAGGAGTGTGCATGAGAAAAAAAATAATAAACTGTTAAATTATTTGACAAGACAGATTAACTTTGTTGTGACCTATAGACTTCTTTTGGTACCTCTTGATATATTTATGTAATACTTGAGAAACTGTTTTGCTTAAAGTTAAGGCTAAAACAAAATCAAACTCATGTTTCATGTGCATTGTGTGGTGAGTTTTATATATAAAATTCAATGACATGACTTTGTTGATCTAGAACTTGGCCCAAATATTGGTTGAAGCAAAATTTTGAGCAACATATAATTTGGGAAAGGATTATAGGCTTTCTTTGATCCGATTGTGTCTTTCAAGCATACTGAATGACATGTTATCCATAGAACTCCCATTTCGAACCTAAAGCATTTTTATTCGAATAACCGTATTTTAGTATATATTCTTTTAAGTGCATAAATACACTATTCCTTGGTCTCACCTTTCTGAGCGCACTATCAATTAGATACACAGCGCCAAAGACCTAAGTTGGGTACCAAAGTGAAAAGGCCAAATATTTGAAAGTTAAAAAAAAATGACAAAGAAAAGCTAGAATAAGAAATGAAACTCCAACATAAACGAGAGAAAATGAGAAAAAAAAAAGAAGAAAATAAATGAGGAGAAACTTTCAAAAAACAAAGGTCAAATGCGAAAATGAAAAATAGTGAGAGCATTGTGCAAATTTTAAGGAGAAAATAGTCACTTTATCCTTAATGAATATCCTACCTTTCCCTAAGTCTACATTACAAGTCAGTGACAAGTCCTATTGTATCTTATTTTTGTGTTCTCACATTAGTGGATTCTTACGTGAGGGTCAAGCATGTTGTCACGCCCCGAGCCTACACCCTAGGCGGGACTGGCACTCGAAAACTCTTGCTGGCCCAAGCGAACCCTTGGCCTGACTTACTTACTCAGCGGAAGACTTAAATTCAACAAAATAACCTTATATAATAAACTAGAATGTTATAAAAGAACATTCAACTAGCCATTAAGGCAAATTCAAGTCTCAACATGGAATAATGACAATGAAAAGACTAAAGAACTAACATCTGACTGTCTATGAAGCCTCTAAAATAACTGGGATGGATGTCGGGACAGGACCCCCTATCATTCTAACAAATGAAATACTGCAAAGAACTAAAAGCAATAAAGGAGTCCTCCGGAATGCAAGGAGGCTCACCACTGACTCTGAAGTGCTTAACTGGATCAACGGTGCGCCGGATGCCAATCCTAGATACCTGAATCTGCATCATAAGACGATGCAGGCCAACTGGCATCAGTACATTGAATGTACGAGTATGCGAGTTTGAATACTAAAACAACATAGGCTTGAGAAGAATCTAAAAGAAACTGAAGAACTTACCTGGATCAACTCAACTCAACATGACTGAACTCATTTCAATATAAAGCAATTTAAAACAAGTGCAATATAAGGAAACAAACTATTTAAAAACATGTTGTCAACTCTGTGTGTATGCAAGGATACAACATAACTCTGAAATGTATGTAAAAAAGCAAATAAGTGTGTATATAAGAATACAATAACTTCTGTGGGAGTTTCTCTAACCGACAACCATCACATAAGAGCTATTGTGATGATACAACGATCGCCCTCACGCTGCCAGCGCATCCTATACCCTATCGGACCTGAACTACTAAGTGGATCAACTAGTCTATGCGAAAAGTATTCATCTAAAAAGTATGAACCTTTTCTACCCATAAGCTACATGGTTTATGGAGACGTGAGTTATCTGAACTCAAGCTCGTCCCCATATCGGTGCTCAATACTACTCCCAAAATATGATACTAGCTCTTTATATTTTAAAAACATACTTCTTTCTGTGATTTGAGATTAGTGCTCAAAACTTAGCTCAAAGGCTATCTTGGAAAAAAAAGTTTCCATTCTTGCTTCATTTAGAAAGCGATTACTCTTTTCTGAAAACTAGCCCGAAGGCTCTTTGGAAATCTCAGTTTCCATTCTTATTTAAATGTAAAAACATTTTTAATCTCTTTGGGAATACTTAGTCCCCGTATCTTTTGAAGAAACGAACTTCAACTCTACTCTTTACTAAACTCAAAACTTAAGTCTTAAAATAAGGTTAAAACGTTTGCAAAAGACTTTTGGAAAACTTTATGAACTTCTCTTAACTTGACTCTTGACTTCTCTGGACTTTGATCTTAATTGCTCTTGACTTGACTCTTAATTGGTCCTTGAATTGAATTATGGAATCAAGGATTGTGATTTGTGATTGAAAAGATCTCATGATGTTTAGGAATTATTTTAGATAGCGAAACATGAGAAAAGACCGGAAATCAATAATAAAGGGTGGGTCCGCGATGCGGAGGAGCTTTAAAATTTAGTTTCGAAAATGACTTTTGAGGAAGAACGCTCCGTGACAGCTTCGCGACGTGAAATAAAAATTCTCAAATCTGGAAACCAACTCCGCGACGCGGAGGCAGTGCCACATTTCGTCAGACGAAATCTTCTTCTTCGTTTTTTGGATCTAAACCCTCAAAACTCCATGGGTTGTTTTCCCAAACACTTAGAATTGATTATTTGATCAAAGTATATCAAATTATACACAAAAACACTACTATAAACATGAATCAACCTCAAGAAACTCCAATCCACAAAGCCCACAAGAATTCAAACAAAAATTCATCAAGAACTCAAGGATTTACTTCAAATCTAAATAACTTAGCTGAAATTGAATCATGATTGGCACGTGGGTGAACTAAACCAACGCTATGTGATCTCACATACCTTGTAGGGATCACCGCCGACGAAATGCACAAGCTATTCTCGATGAATCTTGAACGAATCTTGAACGTTCTTGCTTCCCCTTCTCCTTTCTCTTTTCTCCAAGCCCTAGCGTGAAATCCACTTTTCTAAAACTAACTAAAATCTGAATTTACCCAATTAAACTCCTAAAAACAAATTAATTAAGTTGGGTAAGGAAAAGCCCAAAATACCTTTCTAAAATTTGGATTGGACTTTCCTTATTTGAATAGCCCAACTTCCGAAGGGCATAACTTACTCATACGAACTCGGAATCATGCAAACATGGAGAGCGTTGGAAAGATCATTCCAAGAGCTTTCCAACCATATCTGAAAGTACGCCTAAATCATCTTGAGCTAGGAGTTCTGGCCATTTGAAATTGACCAAAAACTCACTTTAACACGTTTACCAAATTTCAAGATCTTTAAATTCTTCCCAAAAATAACTATTTCCATATTTTAAACTTCCTTCTAATTCTTTCTAGTTGCGAGATATTACAATATCTTCTCCATGGAAACATTCGTCCTCGAATGAGATTACTCTTACTAGGCTTAGGGTGTAACATCAAATTCAAACACCCAACAAGCAAATGCAAACAAACAACATGCTCACTCATAATTTAAAGAGCACTAAGAAGAAAATTAGTACATTGATCTGCACTTTCTTCGGATTCAAAGAGATGTGGATATCTCTTCTTCATATCCTCCTCAGCTTCCCAAGTAGCTTCCTCAACAAATTGGTTCCTCCAAAGGACTTTGACTGATGCTACCTCCTTTGTTCTCAACTTGCGAACTTGGCGATCTAGAATCTGAACAAGAATCTCCTTATAAGATAAGCTATCCTTGATCCCAATATTTTCAGTTTGTATGATCAATGAAGAATCGTCCATGCACTTCTTCAACATGGAGACGTGAAATACTAGATGAACCGCTGCTAACTCTTGTGGTAGCTCCAACTTATAAGCTACTTTTCCAATCCTCTTGGCTATTCTATAAGGTCTAATATATCGAGGACTAAGCTTCCCCTTCTTACCAAACCTCATAACCCCCTTCATGGGTGAAACTTTGAGATATACCCAATCATCTACTTCGAACTCTAACTCTCTTCTCCTAACATCAGTGTAGCATTTCTGACGACTCTGTGCCATTTTCAACCTCTCTTGAATAACTTTCACCTTTTCTATAACTTGATGAACTAAATCTGGTCCTATCAACCCAGCTTCACCAACTTCAAACCATCCAAAAGGAGATCTGCATCTTCTCCCATAGAGAGCTTCATAAGGAGCCATTTGGATGCTAGAGTGGTAACTGTTGTGTAAGCAAACTCAATGAGAGGTAGGTGATCATCCCAATTCCCTTTGAAATCAATCACACAAGCCCTCAACATATCTTCTAAAGTCTGAATAGTGCGCTCTGCTTGCCCATCAGTCTGAGGATGAAAGGTAGTACTTAAGTTCACCTTTGAACCCAAGCCTTTTTGGAATAACTTCCAAAATTATGTTGTAAATTATGCACCCCTGTCTGATATAATCGAAATAGGGACTCCATGAAGTCTTACCACCTCCTGAATATATAACCTGCCATAATCCTCTGCTGAATGGGTAGTCTTTACCGGCAAAAAGTGGGTTGATTTTGTCATTCTGTCGACAATCACCCTAATAGAATCATGTTGTCTGCGAGACCTTGGTAAACCTGTGATGAAATCCATATTGATCATCTCCCACTTCCATTTCGGAAGTTCTATATTTTGAGTCAAACCACCGGGCCTTTGGTGCTCTACTTTCACTTGTTGGCAATTCGAACACTTAGCGACAAATTCTGCAATGCCCTTCTTCATGTTATTCCACCTATAAACCTCTCTCAAGTCACGATACATCTTTGTGAAACCCGGATGAATGGAATACCTGGAGCTATGAGCTTCCTCCATGATCCTCTCTTTGAGTCCATGCACCATACACACAATCTACCTTGATATCTCAATACACCATCTCCCCCTTGTTCAGAAGCTAATACTTTTTGCTTATGAACATTTGCCTTCAGTTCAAGCAAAATGGGATCTTGGTCTTGCTTTTCTTTCACTTCTGACACTAATGAAGATTCAGCCCCATTCATTACCACTATTCCTCCTTCTGTGGAATCCATTAGTCAGACTCCTAAGTGTGCAAGTCTATGCACATCTTTCACCAACTCTCTCTTTTCTTCCTCAACATGGGCGGTACTACCCATAGACAACATGTTCAAAGCATCAGCAACAACATTAGCCTTACATGGGTGATAAAGAATACTCATGTCATAATCCTTGAGTAATTTTAACCACCTCCTTTGTTTGAGGTTAAGCTCTTTCTGAGTGAACACATATTGAAGACTCTTATGATCAGTGAATACATCAACATGCACACCATACAAGTAATGACACCATATCTTCAAAGCGAATATTATAATAGTCACCTCTAAGTCATGGGTTGGGTAGTTCTTCTCATGAACTTTCAACTGTCTGGAGGCATAAGCTATAACTTTGTTATTCTTCATTAAGACACAACTCAAACCAACTCTAGATGCATCACAGTACACCACAAAACTTTGAGTACTTTCGGGTAAGGTTAAAACTGGGGCAGTAGTCAACCTTTTTTTCAATTCCTGAAAGTTTTTCTCACAAGCTTCAGACCATTGAAATTTCATTGTCTTCTGAGTTAACTTGGTCAAAGGGTATGAAATAGACGATAACCCCTCTACAAACCTTCTATAGTAGCCAACCAAACCTAAGAAACTCCTAATATTAGTTGGAGATATGGGTCTAGGCTAATTCTTCACTGCCTCAATTTTCTGAGTATCAATTTTAATTCCCTCTCCAGAAATAATATGGCCTAAGAATGCCACAGACTCAAGCCAAAATTCACACTTAGAGAATTTAGCATATAACTCCTTATCTTTCAAAGTCTGAAGAACTATTCTGAGATGACTAGCATGATTTTCTTCATTCCCTGGATAGATTAGTATGTCATCAATGAAGATGATAACAAACATATCTAAATAAGGTTTGAATACTCTATTCATAAGGTCCATGAACATTGCAGGTGCATTGGTTAAACCGAACGACATGACCATAAACTCATAATGACCATAACAAGTCCTGAAAGCTGTCTTTGGAATATCACATTCCCTTACTCTCAACTGATGGTAACCTGATCTGAGGTCGATTTTCGAGAAACAAGAAGCACCCTGAAGCTGATTGAAAAGATCATCAATCCTTGGAAGAGGATACTTGTTCTTGATGGTAACCTTGTTCAACTGACGGTAATCTATACAAATCCTAAGGGAACCATCTTTCTTTCTCACAAATAAGACCGGAGCGCTCCAAGGTGAGACACTTGGTCGAATAAAGCCCTTACCTAATAGATCATTTAAATGCTCTTTTAACTCTTCCAACTCTTCTGGTGCCATTCTATATGGCGTAATAGAGATCGAACCAGTATCTGGAAAAAGATCTATACCGAAGTCTATCTCTCTCTCAGGAAGATCATCTGGAAAGACTTCTGGAAACTCTTTTACTACTGGAACTGACTGAATAGGAGGTACCTCAACACTTGAGTCATTAACTCGGACTAAGTGATAGACACACCCCTTAGAAACTACCTTCCTTGCCATAAGGTACAAAATGAAACGACCCTTAGGCACTGCTGAACTATTTTTCCACTCTAAGACTGGCTCATTTGGAAACTCAAACTTGACTACTCGAGTTCTACAATCAACTGAGGCATAACATGCATGAAGCCAATACATACCAAGAATGACATCAAAATCTACCATGTCTAACTCAATTAAATCAACCATGGTACTCTTGTGATTGACGAAAATGGGACAATCACGATAAACTCTCTTTGCTAGAATAGACTCACCAACAGGCGTAGAGACACTGAATGGTTCACTAAGTTGCTCAGGAATAACATCAAAGTTCATAGCAACATATGGAGTTACAAAAAATAAACTCGCTCCTGGATCTAGAAAGGCATAAATAGTAAAGTCAAAGACTTGAATCATACCAGTGATAATAATTGGTGAATCCTCTTGCTCTTGGCGACTGTTGATAGCATATAAGCGGTTTGTTCCTCCGCCAGTATGGGAAGTAGCCCCTCTAGGTGCAGCTCTATCTGGTGGAGCAACTGAAGAAGACTGGGCTCTGTTGCCCCCATTACTATTTCCCTGCTTCTTCTTTGGACACTCTCGCATGAAATGCCCAGTCTGACCACACTTGAAACAACTAGTGGAGCCCTCACGAAAAATACCTGAGTGGTTCCTACCACACTTGGCGCAGGTAGGAGGCTTACTACCCGCTTGCGCCACACTACCTTGAGAATAGGCAGGCTTAGCTCTGGAATTCTGACCATTGTACTCACATTTTCTCCTAGGTGCAGGTGCACTAGCAGATGATGGAGTAGGTCCCTTCTGTTTCTGTTAGAAGGATGACCGGTTGGCACTACTCTTTTGCTGCCCGGACTCATTCCCTGTCTTAGCCCTCTTGTTCTTGAATTCCTTTCTATCCCTCAGCTTCTCTTCCTCTACTTGTTGCACATAGACCATCAACCTCGAAATGTCCATGTCGCCAATAAGCATTGCTGCCTGGCCCTCTTTGCTTGATAGACAGGATAACCCATCAACAAACAGACTCATCCTACTCCTCATGTGCGCAACCATTTCCGGAGCATAGCGAGACAGTTGGGTGAATTTCAACCCATACTCATGAACACTCAAAGAATCTTGCTTAAGTGTGAGGAACTCTCCTACCTTAGCCTCTTTCAGTTCTCGGAGAAAGAAATGCCCCAAGAAAGCCTCCTCAAAACAAGCCCAACTCGCAGGTGGTGCATTCTCAGCTCTACCCTCCTTCCATTAGTCAAACCAAGTCCTAGCAACATTCTTCAGTTAATATGCAGCTAGTTCAACTCGCTCAGTATTAGCAACATGCATGACCTTAAATACCTTCTTCAACTCCTCAATGAAGTTCTCTGGATCCTCAGTAGTGCTCGAACCCGTGAAACTTGGAGGGTTCATTGTCAAGAACTCACGAATCCTTGAAGTGTCAGCTCCTTCCTGTCGAGCTCCCCTTTGCTGACCAACCTGGTTAATCACAACTTGACTCAACATTCTAATTGCCTCTCTGAACTCAACATTGGTGACTTCTCCTTGAGGTTGCACTTCAGGTGCATTTGGTAACTCTTGTTCCTCGACATTACGTCTAGAAGAACAACCTCTGACTGCTCTTCGTGGAGGCATTATTATCTAAAACCATGTGTAAGCACGAATTAGAATGAAACCTTTTAGAGATCAAACTTTAACGCAAAAAATTAGTGTGAAAGAAGTGAGATAGTTCATATATGTTGTTGCCTCCTAATTCTAGATGTGGTGCACTTCATACTGATAACTAGGACTCTACATACATGAATTAATACACTCTCTAGGACTCTTGAACTCTGTGCTCTGATACCAAGTTTGTCACACCCCGAGCCTACACCCTGGGCGGGACTGGCACTGGAAAACCATTCCTGACCAAAGTGAACCCCTGACCTGGCTTACTTACTCAGCGGAAGACTTAAACTCAACAAAATAAGCTTATATAATAAACTAGAATGTTATAAAAGAACATTCAACTGGCCATTAACGCAAACTCAAGTCTTAACATGGAATAATGATAATGAAAAGACTAAAGAACTAACATCTTATGAAACCTCTAAAACAACTGGGATGGATGTCGGGACTGGACCCCCAATCATCCTAACAAATGAAATACAGAAAAGAACTAAAATCAATAAAGGAGTCCTTCGGAATGCAAGGAGGCTCACCACAGACTCTGAAGTGCTCAACTGGATCAACGGTGCGCCGGATGCCAATCCTAGTTACCTTAATCTGCATCATAAGATGATACAAGCCAACTGGCATCAGTACATTGAATGTACGAGTATGGGAGTTGGAATGCCAAAACAACATAGGCTTGAGAAGAATCTAAAAGAAACTGAAGAACTTACCTGGCTCAGCTCAACTCAACATAACTGAACTCATTTCAATATAAAACAATTTAAAACAAGTGCAATATAAGAAAACAAATTGTTTAAAAACATGTTGTCAACTCTGTGTGTATGCAAGGATACAATATAACTCTGAAATATATGTAAAAAAAATACAAATAAGTGTGTATATAAGAATACAATAACTTCTGTGGGAGTTTCTCTAACCGACAACCATCACATAAGAGTTATTGTGATGATACAACGATCTCCCTCACGCTGCCAGCGCATCCTATACCCTGCCACAGTATAGTACCTAAACAACTAAGTAGATCCACTAGTCTATGCGAAAAGGATTCATCTAAAAAGTATGACATTTTTCTACCCGTGATGGCTACATGGTTTATGGAGACGTGAGTTATCTGAATTCAAGCTCGTCCCCATATCGGTGCTCAATACTACTCCCAAAATATGATACTAGCTCTTTATGTTTTAAAAACATACTTCTTTCTGTGATTTGAGATTAGTGCTCAAAACTTAGCTCAAAGGCTATCTTGAAAATCAAAGTTTCCCCTCTTGCTTCATTTAGAAAGCGATTACTCTTTTCTGAAAACTAGCCCAAAGGCTCTTTGGAAATCTTAGTTTCCGTTCTTATTTAAATGTGAAAACATTTTTAATCTCTTTAGGAATACTTAGTCCTCGTATCTTTTGAAGAAATTAACTTCAACTCTACTTTTTACTGAACCCAAAACTTAAGTCTTAAAACAAGGTTAAAACGTTTGCAAAAGACTTTTGGAAAACTTTATGAACTTCTCTTAACTTGACTCTTAAATTCTCTTGACTTTGATCTTAACTGCTTTTGACTTGACTATTAACTGGTCCTTGAATTGAATTATGGATTCAAGGATTGTGATTTGTGATTGGAAAGATCTCATGATGTTTAGGAATGATTTTAGATAGCTAAACATGAGAAAAGACCGAAAATCAATAATTGAGGGTGGGTCCGCGATGCGAATGAGCTTTTAAAATTTAGTTTTGAAAATGACTTTTGAGGCAGAATGCTCCGTGACAGCTCCGCGACGCGAAACGGAAATTCCCAAATCTGGAAACCAGCTCCGCGACGCGGAGGCAGTGCCAGATTTCATCCGACGAAATCTTCTTCTTTATTTTTCGGATCTAAACCCTCTAAACTCCATGGGTTCTTTTCCCAAACACTTATAATTGATTATTTGATCAAGGTATATCAGATTCTAATAAAAAACACTACTACAAACATGAATCAACCTCAAGAAACTCCTATCCACAAAGCCCACAAGAATTCAAACGAATATTCATCAACTTAAGGATTTACTTCAAATCTAAATAACTTAACTCAAATTGAATCATGATTGGCGCGTGGGTGAACTAACCCAACACTATGTAATCTCACATACCTTGTAGGGATCACCCCCGATGAAATCCACAAGTTAATCTCGACGAATCTTGAATGAATCTTGAATGTTCTTACTTCCCCTTCTCCTTTCTCTTTTCTCCAAGCCCTACCGTGAAATTCACTTTTCTAAAACTGACTAAAATCTAAATTTACCCAATTAAACTCCTAAAAACAAATTAATTAAATTGGGTAAGGAAAAGACCAAACTACCCTTCTAAAATCCGGATTGGACTTTCCTTATACGAACATCCCAACTTCCGAAGGGCATAAGTTACTCATACAATCTTGGAATCATGAAAACTTGACGGCGTTGGAAAGATAATTCCAAGAGATTTCCAAGCATATCTGGAAGTACACCTAACTCATCCTGAGCTAAGAGTTATGGCCATTTGAAGTTGACCAAAAACTCACTTTAACACCTTTACCAAATTTTCAGATCATTAAATTCTTCCCAAAAATAACTATTTCCAAATTTTAAACTTCCTTCTAGTTCTTTCTAGTTGCGATATGTTACACATGTGGTATCTCGATCTCATGCATTGAACATCTTTCTGAGTGTGAGTGACCTCTAAAACTTCCTAAGATCAGAACACTTCTATTGTGTGAAGTAGGATTTCATTTGTTGGTAGGGCACATGAAACACGAGGATATGAATAATTTTAACCCCTTAATTTATGCAAGATGAACTGATCTTATAAATACTTAAGTATGTTTGAGATACAATTTGAAACTATAAGGATTACTCAAAGTTGACCTCATATTTATCTGAAAATAGTTGAATGGGGTTCATATGCATAATACTAATTGTTGGTACCAACTAAAGTCAAGACATTATCAAAAATGAAACGAGTCTATTCCCAAAAGATATCTTTAAAAAAAATCAAGAAAAAGAAAAATATTTTTTGGTTTTTATGAACTACGTTTGACATGATTCTTACTATACAAGATACGTAGGCAGTCCTACAATGGGCTCAGTCTCACAATTTTTTTATATCCTTGAAAGAACGAAATTGGATCATTTCTTGAAAAAAAAAAAAAAAAAATGATAAATTAAAAGGAGTTTCAAAGTTCCTCATTTTTAAAATTGGGGCATATTTTTATTTGTTAAAAAAAATCACTCTCATTTCTAGGGAATAAGCACTCTAGTTGCATTTTAACCTTAGGGAACAAACACCCGATTATCTTTCATTTCTAGGGAACAAACTCCCTAATTGCATTTTGTATTGCATCTTTTCTTTGGTACAAGTATTTCTCATTCATGCTAATAGCGTAAATAATATTTTTTTGGTCCAAATTGGGGGGGGGGAATATTGTGGTGATTCTATTTGATGATTCTGTTAAGAAGGACCCCCATACACAATGAGAATAGCAGGACCCTCCTACATAATGAGATTAGCAGGACCTTCCTACATAATGGGATTTTGTTTAGCAGAACCCTCATACCTCATACATAATGAGATTAGCAGGACCCTCCTACACAATGAGATTTAGTTTAGCAGGACCCTCCTACATAATGGGATTAGCAGGACCCTCCTACATAATGAGATTAGCAGGACCCTCATACATAATGGGATTTAGATTAGTAGGACCCTCTTACATAATGGGATTAGCAGGACCCTCCTACATAATATGATTTAGTTTAGCAGAACCCTCCTACATAATGGGATTAGCAGGACCTTCCTACATAATGGGATTAGCAGGACCCTCCTACATAATGAGATTAGCAGGACCTTCCTACATAATGGGATTTTGTTTAGCAGAACCCTCATACATAATGAGATTAGCAGGACCCTTCTACACAATGAGATTTAGTTTAGCAGGACCCTCCTACAAAATGGGATTAGCAGGACCCTCCTACATAATGGGATTAGCAGGACCCTCATACGTAATGAGATTTAGATTAGCAGGACTCTCTTACATAATGGGATTAGCAGGACCCTCCTACATAATATGATTTAGTTTAGCAGGACCCTCCTACATAATGGGATTAGCAGGATCCTCTTACATAATGAGATTTAGATTAGCAGGACCATCCTAAACAATGTGAATTAGTGTAGCAAGACCTTCCTGGACAATGGAAATTAGAGTAGCAGGAACCTTCTACATAATGGGAATTAGAGTAGCATGACCCTCCTAAACAATGGAAATTAGAGTAGCAGGACCCTCCTAAACAATGGGAACTAGAGTAGCAGGACCCTCCTAAACAATGGGAATTAGAGTAGCAGGACACTCTTAAACAATGTGAATTAGTGTAGCAGGACCCTCCTAAACAATGTGAATTATGGTAGAAGGACCCTCCTAAACAATAGGAATTATAGTAGCAGGACCCTCATAAATAATGAGAATTAGAGTAGCAGGACCCTCCTAAACAATGGGAATTAGTGTAGCAGGACCCTCCTAAACAATGTGAATTATAGTAGCAGGACCCTCCTAAACAATGAGAATTAGTGTAGCAGGACCCTCCTAAACAATGGGAATTAGTGTAGCATGACCCTCCTAAAAAATGGGAATTAGAGTAGCAGAACCCTCCTAAACAATGAGAATTACAGTAGCAGAACCCTCCTAAACAGTGGGAATTAGAGTAGGGTCTATGGGAATTAGTGTAGCAGCACCTTCCTAAACAATGACAAGTAGTGTAGCAGGACCAACCTAAACAATGAGAATTAGTGTAGCAGAACCCTCCTGGACAATGGGAATTAGTGTAGCAGGACCCTCCTAAACAATGAGATTTAAATTAGCAAGACCCTCCTACATAATGGTATTTAGTTATTTTCTCCTAGGATAAACACTTCCTAGTCTGAGACTATTATTATTTCTCATAGGATAAACACTTCCTAGTCTGAGACGTTATTTTTTATTTTCTCCTAGGATTAACACTATCTAGTCTGAGACAGTTATTTTTATATTCTCCTAGGGTAAACACTTCCTAGTTTGAGACTGTTATTTTTATTTTCTCCTAGGATAAACACTCTCTAGTCTGAGATTGTTATTTTTTATTTTCTCCTAGGATAAACACTTCCTAGTCTGAGACGTTATTTTTATTTTTTTTCTAGGATAAACACTTCCTAGTCTGAGACAGTTATTTTTATTTTCTCCTAGGATAAATACTTCCTAGTCTGAGACTGTTATTTTTATTTTGTCCTAGGATAACACTTCCTAGTTTGAGACGTTATTTTTAATTTTCTCCTAGGATAAACACTTCCTAGTCCGAGACGTTATTTTTTATTTTCTCCTAGGATAAACACTTCCTAGTCTGAGACAGTTATTTTTATTTTCTCCTAGGATAAACACTTCCTAGTTTGAGACTGTTATTTTTTATTTTCTCCTAGGATAAACACTTCCTAGTCTGAGGCCGTTATATTTTATTTTCTCCTAGGATAAACACTTTCTAATCTGAGTTTATTTTTTTTTAATTAATTCACATTTGCTAATAACTCACAAAACATTTCCAGTGAAAACTGGGGTAAAAAAAATTGTTTATTTCTTTTGTTTGTGATGGTTTTCAGGTTTCTTCAAGCGAAACATGAATTTGAAATTCAAGAACAAAGTTTCAACTCTTTTCAGAATAATCAATTCCCATGATAGTAAGAATCAACTTCTTCAATGCATGTAGCAACCTGACCACCTGACATTTGCTTCTATTCAGCTACTGATAAGAAAACATGTAGTCATTTAAAAACATTTTCAAATTGTCATTTTTGAAGAGTGCCAAAAACTCACTCTAAGTGGCAAGTCAAGCATCGAATCCATTCAAGATCAAGATACTCACCAAAATCAAGGTGATATCTCAAATTCAAGACTCGAGTGGAGACTCAAGAGAAACTGCATAGATAGGAGCTTGTACTTTTATTTTCCTCTTGACTATTATCTTTCATATTTTTTATGGAAAAGGGCCTAAAATACCCTCGAACTATTGAAAATGGTACAAAATTACCCTTCATCCACCTATTGGCTCCCAAATACTCCTGTCATACACCTATTGGCTCCCAAATACCCCTGACATCCATCTTTGAGTTCAATATTGACCACTTTTATAACGAATTATCATTTAAATATTATTTTGAAATATGTGACGACCAACTATTGGATATATACAATTTAATTAATTAAATTAATTTACAAACTCACTCATTATTAATTATACACGACCCAAATTAATCAAACCGACCCAAATTAATTAATTACACGTGTCCCAAATTATATTTACCCATCGATTAAAACAAATACACCCTTCATTCCAACATTTCACTTCATTTGTCAACCTTCTTCCCCAATATATTCGCCTACAATCTCGAAATAGAATACCTAAATACACACATGTATCACCATAAGAAATTACCAAAACACTCATAATTTTTTATGGTGATACATGAGCGTATTTAGGTAGTGTTTTTTGAGATTGTAAGCAAATATATTGGGGAAGTACGGTTGAAAGAGGAATGAAATGTTGGGAATAAAGGGTGTATTTGTTTTAATCGGTGGGGTAAATGTAATTTGGATCGGGTATAGTTAATTTGAGTTGGGTATAATTAACTTGAGTCAAGTGTAGTCAATTTGGATCGAGTAAAATGAATGAGTTTTGTAAATTAATTTAAGTAATTAAATTGTAGTCAATAGATGGTCGCCAGGTATTTAAATGATAATCCGTTATAAAAGTGGTGAATATTGGACCCAAAGGTGGATGAAAGGGTATTTGAGAGCCAATAGGTGGATGTCAGGGGTATTTGGGAGCCAATAGGTAGATGTTAGGGGTATTTGGGAGCCAATAGGTGGATGAAGGGTAGTTTTGTACCATTTCCAATAGTTCAAGGGTATTTTAGGCCCTTTACCCTTTTTTTTATGTAAAGATAAGAGTCGCGACCTGGAACCTCGATGGAACCTCACTTAACTTCCAACTCATCACCTCATCTCCTTGAACTACATGTAACTTGATTCCCTTATAACCCGGGATATGTAGGATGTCCAAAACCAGGACTCGGTCGCACATATTTTTCCTTCAAATGCAAGTCTGATAAAAAAAAATCACGTTATCTACTTCTTTGTCTGAAAACTCTTCGTGTTTCCAGTCAAAGATGGGCAAACTGTAGACACATAATTTTTTACCGAAAAACTTAAGTTTAACACCATTTTTAGAGCTTAAATATTTTATAAATCTAAATTAAATATTTTGACTTTTATCTTATTTTATTAAGTTTATTTTAAAAGATTTGAAAATAACAAAAATAGAATCACTTTTTAAGGTAAGTTTTATTTTAACTTATTTAAAAAAAGAAATGAAAACTTACAAAAAATATGTATTCTTTTAATTTAGATTTTACTAAATAAGCCAATGCTTCTTATTTATATTTTTAGATTGGCTATTTAACTTTTTAGTTCAAACTAATTAATTTAATTTTTTATATATATTTAATTTAGAAAATAAAAAATAGCTTAAACTACCCATTACCCCTAAACCTCTACCCACTTCACTCACCTTAACCCCCACTTCTCCCCTCACACTACACACACTACACACAGTGGCGGATCCAGGATTTATAGTCCGTGGGTGTCAAATAAAAGAAAAGTCAAAGGAGTAATAATGTAATTAATTTAATTTAAGTCAATAACAATTATAAAATAAATAAAATAATGTGCCAGCTGTTTTTCCTTAAAAAAATGTGCTTGGAGCCTTTTTTTCTTAAAAAACGTCTGCAATAAATTTCTCAAGAAAATAGGTACAAATGGGATTCGAACCCGCAAAACATCAGCCTTCTAAAGTTTTCCTCCTACCGTGGCACCACAAGCCAGTTTTGTTCTCTGGGTGGCACACTTTATATTTATATAAATATTATATATATATATATACCTATGTATATATAGAGTTTCCATCGAAGTTCGGGGGTGGCGTGGCACCCCCACATCCCTTCATAGATCCACTCCTGACTACACACACGACACACACACATACTACTACTACTACATATACTACAACATCAGCTACATACAGATAGAGAAAAAATACACTAAAACAATACACATACAACAAACAACACAGACGAGAAAAGCAGAAAAAGACTACAAAATATATAAACAGACACACGCACAGAAAGAAAAAAATATTACAGAATCACACCCCAAACCAAAAACTCCATTTTTATTTTATTCTTCTTTCAAACAATAATCATACATTCACATATTTTTTTCTTTACCCATTATTTTCATATCAACACAAATACATATATCATCACAAACAACCTACAAAAATTGTGGGTGTTCTAATCGAGCTTCGGTTAAAATTTTGCGGTATTCAACTTTACCTTATCTCTTTAATTTATTTATGGAATTTGATGTAATTTTATGAAAAAAATTTCTATTTGTTTTATTCATAATTTGATTGAAATGAACAATTTGTTAGCTATTATATCTCTGTTTAATGAATGAAGGTAGCTTTAACAATGATTACTTTTTATTTTATTTATTTTTATTCGCTAGTTGTGACCTCTTAAAAATGAACGGGTCATGTCATTGTTCTTGTCTTCATTTAGATAATAATGATAAAGTAGAGATAGTTAGGCTAAAAAAAAATTAAATAAATTATTATTATTAATATAAAATAAAAGAATATAGAAATGATGTCAGAATTATATATTGTATCCTCAACATTTAGATTTATTTTTACTTTATTTGATTTTATGTATAAAGGAAAAAATATTTGTTTTTTTTAATGACTATATGAGTTTTAAGAGTGTTAAAAATATTTTTTTCAATTAAGAATGTGGTTACACATCTTGTTTTGAAACATTTAAAAGAAATTCAAGGATGTGGTGACACATCTTGGTAAAATTATTCTAATATATATTTTATTTTGTAAAATCAAGATGTGAGACATAAAATATTAGGTGACACACTCGAGAGAAGAAAACAGTGATGCTCTTAAGCTATTTATATGTCAAAAGTCGAGAATGCAGCTATGCATTCGGTTTGAGGCCAAATAAAAATTCAACAATAAAAATGCGAACAAGTCATGGCCTGAAAATAATATATCCAAAAATATTTTAAAGTAAGTATAAGTCAATAAAAAAGAACCGTGCTAGAACCACGGAACTCGAGGGATGCCTAATACCTTTCCCCCGGTCAATAAAATTTCTTACCCGAATTTCTAGTTCGCAGACCATATAAAGAGTCATTTTCTTTTGATTAGGGATTAAACAAAATGTGACTTGAAACACCATAACTCAATTCCAAGTGACAACTCTGGAACAAAAAACAATCCCTAATCAATACCGTCACTTAAATTGGAAAAACTCTTCCGCCGAATGAAAAATAGGTGTGACAGATATTATTATTATGAATATATCGAAAATAACTTTTTGACTTGTTTATGTCAGCTCAAATAACACAACTTACATCGGCACTGGCAGAGTCTGAGCGGAGAAGAGTAGCTGAACAACAAAGCATGAGTGCGACCGTTCAGCAAATCAAAGAAACAAGTGTTGAACCTCGCTCGTCGACCTACTACATCTTCGGCTTCCGAGGACACCGATGACAATTGTGAGGAGGAGGAGGATTTTGTAGATCACACTCCCTAGTTTAGGTCTCTTTTATGAACTTTTTGAAATTTTGAAACGAATTTTGAAAGACTTTATAAGTCTTTAAATTGTGATTTAGATATTTTTGAATGTTAATTTAAGTTTGTTGTTTTATATTTTGTGCATCTTCTTTATAATGTTGTGTGTTTGATTGGGACTGGATTGAATTGAATTGCTTTTGCAAATGGACTGTTGAAACTGTCAGTTTCTGTTGTAAAAAAAATGCAGAAAAAGTGACGGACAGGGTGGTTTTGTCCGTCACTTTTCTGCATTTTTTTTTAAAACCCAGAAAAGCGACGGACAGGGTCCTTTAGTCCGTCGCTTTTCTGGGATTTTCAAAATTTAAATTTCTAGAAAAACGACGGACTGCATCGCTTTCTGGAAATAAAAAAAATGAAAATATAAAAAAAGCGACGTTGTTCGTCGCTTTTTTTAAAAAATCCTGAAAAAATAAATAGAAAGCAACGCAGTCCGTCGCTTTTTGAAAAGTGTCGACCCAAAAAGCGGGGAACAAGACTGCGTCACTTTTCCGTCGAATTTGACCAAAAAAACGACGCAGTTCGTCGCTTTTGGCCGTCGTTTTTTTAGTAGTGGGTCATGGTCTAATTTCCTAGAATTAGGTCACGAACTTGCGGTTAGGATAGAAATATACTTAATTGTGTTGTCAAGTTAAATGGTGTAAGTGCATTATATTCTTAATCGATTAATTCCATAAGAATACAGGTGAGAAACTATTTGAATAGGATTTTGCCCTGATTTTCTTACCTTATTTGAAGTTTATATTTTCCTAAAAGAAAAGACAAAACATTACCATAAATGTTTTTACTTTTCCGGAAAGGAAAATATAATTTTCTTCCATATTTGGTTATTCTTTCCTTAGAGGAAAAATTTGGAGATCTATAAATTGAAGATCCCTATTCTCATAGCATAACAGAAGAACATCCACAATGTAGTCGTTTAAAGACTTTTGTTTATGGGGAGATTTATTCTCTCAATAGTTTTAATATTTTTCCTTTATATTAGATTTCATATAATAATATTATGTTTTTAGTTAAGTTTTTGTCATCTAATTTATTATCATATGATTTGCAAATTATAAGCTTCCGCATGACGCCCTAATCAACCTTCATAACCCAACAAGTGGTATCAGAGCGCATGGTTGAAAGATCTGATGGTTCAATGATATAATGCTTGAATGAGGTCGAAGATAGGTTCAAGGCGGTTTCAAATCAATTTGCAACCAATTTGATGATAAAGAAGATTTTTGTTCAACTACATGTGGATAAGAGATTTAAACCATATTTTCAACATTCCTGTTGCTGCAATTTTTAAGAATAAAAATAAAATATTTTAAAACCATTTTTAACCCATATATTTTAAACTTTATTTTTAACCATGGCAAGCAGCAGTGATGAAGACTATGTGAAGAACGAAGATATCATGCATGTGAAGAAGACGGATCAAG
>JAJOOS010002198.1:0-30342 GCA_029582725.1 Solanum chiquidenum
GGGGCCGCCCCCCCCCCCCCCCCGGGGGTGGGGCCAATTTCAAAAGTTGAACCTAAGTAGACACAATAGGTGATTCGGCGAGTTGTTGCGAGCTCGCCGAAGCACTCTGTGGTTCGCCTAAGTACCCCAGCTCGCCTTTAATATCAGGCTTTATTTTATTGTGGTTGTTGTAACTTTCGGCAAGAAGCACAGGATCGCCTAGCACACTTGGCGACTCACTGAATGACACCTTAATCGCCCTTTGTCTGCAGCCATAACTCCTTCGGCACTATGACCTTCGGTGAATTGTCAGTGACTCACCGAAGTGTAGCTGGCGGCACGCCAAATGGATTATCTTGTCTTTCTACAGATAAAAATCCCTGTTTTGTTTGTCAAATATGTTCTAACATTATCTTGAAGTGATTTGCAGATATGGCTAGGCCAAAAGTTGTATGAAGGGACATGCCACCCCGACATGTAAGAGCATGAGATTTTAAAAGAGACGAGAAGATAGCTGAACTGGCCAAAGAAAGAAAAGAGAGTAAGAAAGCAAGTGCCAGCAGGACGACCCCTATTGACCCCACTATTCCTTCGTGGAAACGTGAATTCTACACGGCCATAGAATCCTTTTTGGCGGGCCATGAAGTGGACAGAATGGTTACGGGTAACATCACTGCAGAAGTCGAGGCAAATGAACACAATGCGACCCAGAATAATAGTCTGGGGACCATTGTCACATTCCAGGCTAATGCATCAGGCAACGATGCCCCGACAGATGGAGAGATCGCGTAGACAGGACCTTTATTTACCTCCCTCTCTGTCTTATTTTGCTTTCACTTTTGAACACTTTTAGTTGCATTTGAGAACAAATAGCTTTTGTTTATGGTGGGATGAGGCTCACACCTTTTGTGTTGATAATTTTGTGTTTTGTGTACATTTGGGTTGTTCTGTTTTTAATTGTGTTATATATTGCTTTTCGTGGATGTTTGAGCTCATGGCTCCTTTTAAATTATAAAAATGATTTCCGAAAAAATTTTATTTTTCAAAAAATTTCACCACCGCTTGTGTAGAAAGTGGTTGTTCTTTCGCATAATTTAAGTCTCGATTCCAATCAATACTGATGACTTGAATAGTGCTCTTAATAGAACGAACATTGAATTTGCGGCTACGACGAGACCAAATGAAGTTGCACAGTCAATATGTGAACTCTTTGCATCTTGTTGTGATTAGCCATTTATCAAATTAATTCTCTTGTAATGACCGTTGCACACTAGCGAAAATGTGTAGTCTTGTTTGACTTAAATGTCGATGCCTTGTGTGATTAGCTTACTTTGAACCATGCATGAATAAACCCAGAATTTGCCTTGTTAGTCTGATTGATTTAGAAAGGTGTCCTCTTGATATGATCTTAGGCAACTTTAAAGAGTGTGAGCCAAATTTGATATATACCTCTTTTGTGGCCTACCCGTGAGCGTATGAAACTCTTTTGAACGCCTCTTGAGCCTTACCTTTCTTTGGAATAACCTTGATGAACCCTAGACCTTACTTAACCCCACTACCTATAATCCTCTAGAGTTGTGATATAGTGAATAGACAACTTAGGCCAAAGTTGGGGGTGTGGTGAAAAGTAAAAGGAGAAGTCAAGAAGTGCAAGAAAAAGTTTCTCTAACCCATGGTATTGCAAAACAAAATGGAAACCCTCTGTAAAAAGAAAATAAAATGGAATAAAAGTGCATAAGGAATTGGGTTTCCAAGCAATACATGGAGAGTAAATTAAAAGATGACTTAGAAGAACTAGAAGAAAAAGTGAAGGGAAGGAAAAAGGATGTTTTGAGAACATCACATCTCACGAGGATGAAGAAGTCACTGAGCCTAAATGACCATACCTTTACACTCATTCCCATTACAAGCCTTGAAAACACCTTTTTTATCTTGAGTAAGCCGAATCAAAAGACGATTGGAAAATAAGGGAAAACCTATGGGTGAAGTTATGCATTGTGTTCCTCTTTTTAAGTGTGAGTGTTGCATCTGATTCCTGATCTTAAATTGAGTAGTCTCTTTGTGTGAATATGGAATCATCCTTTGTGTGAGGGCATTTAGATACTTTCGTTGAGCTTGAACATACATTAGTAGAAAGTATTGTGAACATGAGAATCTTTGGTAATGGTGTGTCACAACTTGAATCTTTGAGTACACAGTTGAATCTTTGCATAAGTAGTTTGAAGTCTTGTTGTGTACATTCATGATTGAGTCTTGTGTAGCACTGTTTGAGACACCCTTTTTGAGCAGTTGAACTTGAGTTTGCTTGAGAACAAGCAAAAGTTTAAGTTGAGGGTGCTGATGAGTCCACATATTGGACTCATTTAGGACTTTATTTTAATAGAAATAGTGTCCTCAAATGCTTATTTTATCTCAATATCTGATGAAAATGCTTACGTTTAGGTATTAGAAGTTTTAGTGGAAGCATGGACACTTAGGCGAAAAAAAGGAACAAAAGGCTGAGAAGAACGAAGAAGCTGAAGCATGAGCATCGCCAAGCATACTTGGCGAATCGCCAAAGGGACGCACTGCGCCCTTTGTTCCAGTACGCGAAGCCCTGAAGGAAGTGGATCAAAAGGCGATTAAATGAGCAATCGGCGTGTCGCCGAATAGTTTCGCGAAGCAGTACTATGTTGCCCAATGACACAGAGCACGACGATGTCGAGGGATGGTGCAAGACGGCGATGAACTGCACCTAAGAGCAAATCGTCGAGTCGATCGGCGATTTCGACTAATATCGCCGAATGATCCACTGCAGCACAAGTTTTTGGAAAGTATAAATACTCGTTGAGAGTTATAGCTTAGTATCAGTTTTATTATTACATTTTTAGTATCAATTTTAGAGAATATAATTTTTAGTACTTTTTACTCTCAAGTTTGGAGAGGGTTTTGGAAAACTTGAAGAAAGGAGTTCATCTTCACCAAGTTGGAAGTGGGTCTTCTCTATTCATCTTCCTTTGCTTAAATCAAGGTTTAATTTCTTATGCCCAGTTGATTTCACTATCATTTTAGGTGTATTTTGTTATTTCTTGATGTGTGGCTATAAACCTCCATTCTTGGGGTGTGATTTAGCAAATATGTGTTGATAATATCGTTGGGTCTTGCTTGCTGATAGGTTATATGTATTTTAATGGTGATTTCACCTAGTGGTTGTGGTTTAGTTTAATGGGTTTGTAGTTGCAAATACAAATCCACCCATGTGTTTTTGGCTTGCCCGAGAGGGAGGTTGCAAAACCAAGACCACTAGACTGATGGCCTAAGGAGTGGGTCGACATGAGGTTCAGCCTGAGAGGGTGAGCCCTAGTCCCATATCCTAACACTCAGCTCGAGAGAGTGAGTGGGGTAAGGCGTAGGCTGGTCTTCATGTGGCAAATGGGTGTCCGAGAGAAACGCATTTGAAACGGGGTAAATTGCCCGAGAGGGAACTTATTTCCATCTAAAGCTTAGCCTAGTCACTATTATCTTGCAAATTTTCTATCAAAAGCATGTACCCAACTATTTATCTCAACTTGTATTGCGGTCACACCCCAAGAACTCTTCCTCATACTTGATTTTCCTGTTATTTTTGTTGTTTTTACTACACTTGTGACAAAAAACCCAAATTGATATTTGACACTTTCGTGTCCCCCCTTTGATTTACAATATTTGTAAACGTTAATGTTTTTAGCTACGACTAGTCAGAACTAGATTTTATTTTTCTATTATTTCTCAAAACCGTTCCCTTGAGACACGACCCCAACCCTCGGTTGGGTTACTATATAATCGACGATCGTAGACACTCGAACCGTAGTTAGTGTCGTTGGTCACGATAAGCATCAGAACTCTCTGGAAGCAAGGAAGCTCACCAAAGCTAACTGGAATGGAAATAGTATCAACTAAACGCCTGTTGATAACCCTGAACACATCTATCTGCATCATGAAAAGATGTAGGTCAAATGACGTCAGTACATTGAATGTACGAGCATGTAAGGAGAAAACTAAAAGCAATAGTTAACGGAACTGAAAAGGCTGGAAGAAATACTCACCTCAACTTGACTCAATACGAAGCAACAATGATAGATGCAATATTTAAAACATTATAAAACAGGAGATAAAACTCAATGATGTATATAAAATCCAATAACATACTTTTTACTTTTATTTGGGAGATTCTCTAACCAACAACCATCACTATGAGCTTCGTGATGATACACCGTCTCTCCCATGCTGCCAGAACTTTCCTATACCTTGTCGGGGTATAGAAAACCTCAACCAAGTGGATTCGCTAAGCTATGCTTAAAATCAAGAAGGAATCATCTAAGAAGTATGACCCTGTACCCATGTTGGCATACATGGTTTATGAGGATTTTGAGTTGTCAGACCTCATCCCCATATCGGTGCTCAATACTACTCCCAATTTTATTTAACTCATGCTCAAAATTTTAAAATATTACTCTTTCTCAATTTGAGGGAATTACTCAAAAGATCCTCTTAAAAGAGATAATACTTTGAAACTCCTCTGAACTTGTAAACTCATTTAGAAATCGGTGTTTCTCTCTTTTAAATATAAAAGCATTATATACTTGTGAATACTTAGTTCCCTTACACTCATTTTGAAACATTAAACTCAACTCTCCTCATCCTCATACTAATTTACTTAAGACTTAATTCAAATCTTTAGTTAATTGCAAAAAGGGTTCTCAACTTTGACTCAAAAGATCCTCTTGAACTTACCTCTTAACTTTGCTTTAATTTAAAAATGTAAATTAAGAGATGTGATTAGTATATGCATGATCTCTAAAATATGAAGACTTTAAGAGTGAATATCAAGAAGAGAATGCAGGTATGATTCAAGGGAACACACAAGGAAAGAAGAACGGAAGAGTAAGGGATCTGGCAACCCTGACAAACTGAGGGCTCCAGCCCCAAAACTACTGAACAGTGTTTGGGGCACACTGAGTGGCACGCCGTGCCAGGCCCCAAACTACTGGGAAGTAGTCTTGGCGCAGTGGTGGCGCGCCGCCCCACACCCGTGCCCAGAAATCTGATGAACTTTCCTTCAATTTTTTGGGTCCTAACTCATCTAGAATCGACTGATGTACTCAAACTCTCTTTGATCCATAAACCCAACACAAATTCAATGAAATCCCACACAAAATCTATCAAGAAACATCACTCATTCACTAGACCCTCACCTAAAGAACTCAAAACCTCCATTGTTAAAGAATGAGGCTAAAACTCAAGTACTTCTCAAGAATCTCAATACAATAGATTTCAAGAACGAATACATGAATGAAGTTACATGATTGGCTTGAGGGCGAACAAGCCCAAAACTGTGAGAATCTTACATACGTCGAAATAACACTAGTTCTTGGCGAAATCCTCAGTTCTTGAAGAAAACGCTTGAAACCCTTCTCTTTTCTCCTCTTGATTTTTGCTCTAAAAATCCCTAAGTGTTTTGGAATATGGAAAAGTGATCTAATTCTGATTAGACCCTTAACTTCGGTGTTAAAATGTTTTAGTCTTAGTGGAGTAAGGAAAAGACCAAAATACCCCTTCCCTTAAACTAATGAATAGCCTTATCTAGAGAGGTTTCACTGAAATGGCCATAATTTTTTACTCGGAGCTCGAAATTTAGCAAACCTAGGGGCATTGGAAAGAGGACTCAAAGACCTTTGATCTTATAACTCATGTACCACCTAATTCTTTATGTGCTAAAATATATGATCATTTAAATTTTACCCAAAACTTAAAAATGGATCGAAGTCTGAGGTGTTACAGTGTATTACACACACCACGATGAGAGTGTAATAAAAGAGAGGTTTGTTTCTCAAACTATTAAGTGATAGTTTAGGTATGAAAATCACACTCTCAATAGTTTAGGTATGAAACTAAAAAAATGGATAGTTTAGGTGTCTTTTTTACCCTTAAAGCTACTTTTTAAGTCAATCCAAACGGGTTCTAAATAGCAATTAACAACAAACCCCTCTCTTATATTTCTCTCTCAGCAACTTGTGTGCACATCCCAATAAAAATCTTAGAGCAGCAACTATGACTTATTCTTGCTCCATCAAAAAAGTTCACATGATAATCAAAAGTCCTCCTTAAACAAGTAGTCAAGCGATGGAAGGACACCTCCTTCGTCCTCGTTTTATTCTTTCTTACTCTTCCTCCAATTTTGGTGAACCAGAGCAAATCAATTTGAACCCCTGCTGCAATTGTTGTCGTACGTCTTTCGATTATTGGTGGTTTATGTGGGGTTCATGAGAATGAGCGTTGTCGATTACCAACATGATTTTTTGAGATCGAAGAATTAAAACAACATCTTAAAACTTGGTACTATTTGCATATTGGGGTTTCTTAGCTCAATAAGTGGCAAAAAATTTAGATACTGAAAGCAGAGAATATGGAAGAAAATAAAGAGTAGATGAAGATGGGGTGGAATAGTGAGAGGCTGAAGGGTTTGGCCTCCTGCTTTTTGACCGACCATCATTGTCAGGAGACGATGTGCTATAATAAGTTCTTCATCGGAGTCTGTCAAATTACCCTACCCCACTCGCCTGCTTCACTGCACTCCCTTTCTCAACCCTAGTGTTTCCTCCCTTTATGCACAAAACAATTTTACCGATGATTTTTTAGGATCTAGCTTTCCAAGATAATAGTATTTGTCACCAGAATAAACCACTGGCAATTTAGAAGCGCTCAAGGGGTCGCCAGAGTACAAGAAAACGCCACCAAATACTCTAATGGTGTTTTCTCATTTATTTCATCATCATCTATGCAAAAAAAAATTGTGGAACCATGGTAGTATCTTCCCATTTCCCTCTAATGGTGTTTTTTCATTTTTGTTGGTTTATGTACATTGAGTTGTACATCAGTGTGCAAAATCTCTGTTTTTGACAACAATGGGAGGAGAAAGTTTGAAGCTTCACCAATGTTATTTAATTTAGTGGATCGGGTCCAAATTAAAAGAGGAAATCAGTTTTAAATGGGTAATTTAAATTGAAACTGTGGATTTGAGGTCGATTTGGGGGTAATCGTTAATTTGGAGGGTACGAGTAACAAGTTTGCGAACGGCGAGGGAATGAACAACTTTCTTTTAACGGTAAGGGTAAGGTCAACTAATAAATCAAAGTTGAAGGGTATTTTTTACCCTTTTTCCTAATCAAAATTGTGTAGTTTTCCCTTAAAAGAATCTTCAATTGAGCTCAATTTAATCTTCAATTTCAACCCATTTTAAGATTTTTTATTTGCATTCATGTAATGTATATTCTCATATTGAATGTATGAAATACTATCTGTTTTATATCTTCTAAGATTTATATATCCAATTGTAACTTATTTTTTAATTTTCTTGAGTTGAAATTCCAATTGTGGTTTTAAAATTAGGTGAATAAAAATATGTTTAAATTATTGAGATAAAGCGGATCAAATTGGACGGGTCGTAATCCAACCCGATTTTAACCCATTTGAGCCCAAAGTAAATTTGGGTGGGTAATAACCCAACTCGATTTCTATTTCAACCCAATCCGCCCAGGACACCCCTTATATAAACCAATTCCAAATGCTTCCAAATTTCATATTCAATCCCTTAAGATTATTTCCAACAAATTCCTACAACACCTATTCGAATAATGTTTCAATTTCAGATCTGATTTTTTTTTCTTTTTCTTTAATAGAAGAAAGAAAGCTAAGGATTACAATGGGGAATAGAAATGAACTTACTTAGCTCGACTCAATGCTTCTTAGCTCTGTCTATCTTCAATGGTACACAATACATGCATTATTATATTGCAAGACTAAATTCCAGCCCAGCCTAGGCACTGTTGCAGGATTCCAAAATACTTATATCTTATCTTTGTTGCTCAACTTCACATTATGGCAGCAGCTTTATTCTATTCAACTAAGTTTATCTTCTTTTACTCTATGTTCTAAGACTGCTAGTAATGAAATCTTGTTATTCCCTAGAAACAAACTGACCTCACTTTGCTTATTTATACCTCTTATTTAGTCCTTGAAATGACCATTCTTTAAATGCATTTGTCAATTCCAAAGCCTGAGAGCTTTCTGATGTTCTCCACAACTCTTAGTTATGATTTTGGCCCTCACACTGGCATTCCGATGAGGAGTACAAGAACATGATCGTGAGCCCAAAGCAAAAACTAAGCTAAAAAATGTTAATCTCAAACTTTTTAATTGTTTATACCTTTTCTTGTAGCATATTATTATGATTCAAAATCATAAATTCAAACATAGAAACAAGTAAAAGGCATTACAACAAGTTACTAAAACTACACTTGCAAGAAAGAAGGAAAATACTTGGAGAAATACGAAAGCTAGCTAAAAAGTTCTTATACTACTTGGTTGTCTTGTGTAAATAAGGGATTTGGTAGTTGAGAATGGAGGTCTTGTAGCTAAGTTGGAACTAGGGATGTCAAATGGGCGAGTTGAGTTGAAATTGGAGATATTAGAATGGATTGAAATAGAAATTGAGTTGGGTCTTGACCCGCCCAAGTTTAGTTTGGGCTCAAATGGGTTGGGTTCAAAGCTAAAAAATGGGTTGGGTCTTGACCCGCCCAATTTTTACCCGATTAATCTCAATAATTTTAATATAGTGATATTTAACTTTTATAATCACAATGCGAATTTCAGCTCAAGATGTTGTTTTAAAAAAGTAACAAATGGATAGATAAATCCTAAAAGATGTTAAATAGATAATAATTCATATATTTAATATTGGAACATATCTTAGTAAAGAGTCTTAAAACGGGTTGAAATTGGAGATTGAACTGAGCTCAATTGAGAATTCTCTTAAAATGGGTTAGGCTTGAATAGGTTGAGATTTCACCCAATTCAAATTATCTTGAGCCCAACCCTTAAAATTCTGGGCGGGTTACCTATGTTTGGGTTCCTTTTTGACACCCCTAGCTGGAACTAAGGCTGGGCACCGGACCGGAACTACCGGATCGGAATGAATCGGTACCGGACCGGAACGGGACGAGTTGACTGGTTTGTTGACCAATACCAGGATGAACCAGACTGAAATTACCGGGATAGATACTAGGTTTCGTCCCGTCCCACTATATACCGGGATGGAACCAGACCGGAACGGAACGGGATAGGATAAAGACACATATAGCTATTTCAAAAAAAAAAGTTATTTTGATTTTTTGAATTACCAAAATATGAATGTTTATTTATTTTTCTAAGTTTAAATTAATTGTTTTGAAATTTATAATGTAATTTTACTTAAGTTTATTTTAAAGATATTTTTTTTAATTTTTATTTTTTAAATTTGCAAGTTTAAGTTTGATAAAGTTTTTTTGTTTTAAAGTTTTTGAGCTTAAGTTTTCAAGATTTGAAATTCTGTATCTTTTGAAGTTTATAAGTTATTACTTATTAATATGTTATAAGTTATACTTATAACTTGTAATTTAAATAACTTAAGTTTGTAATTTTAAAAAATTAAATAAAAATAAGGATAAAATAATGACACAAATTACAAAAATATCAATCCAATCCAAATTTTATTTTATTTTTTGAAAATGTGCCTATATATAAATTATAAAATATAAATTAATTAATAAAAAATAATTAACCGGAATCGGACTAGGGGTGGGCGTTCGGTTCTTCGATTCGGTATAATCAAATTTTGATTCGGTATTTGGTTTTAGAAAAGTGTGCACCATAGTTCATACCAAACTAGATCGGTTAGGTTCAGTTTTTTCTACTTCGGTTCGATATAGTTCGGTGTTTTTAAATCAGTTTTTCGATGTGAATAAAAATAAAGAGGGAATACGATAAAGTGTTAAGAGTTTTTCAATATGATAAATTGTTTCTAGCATAGATGCCATGTTGCTGCTCCAGCGGCCAACCAACAATATGTGACAGAATCAGCCATCAGGCAATCAACAAACATTCAAAACATGAGGTTGTCCAGGTCTACAAAGATTTGTCCATTGTCCACACATTTTTTTAAAAAAAACACAACACCATCAAACGACACTATCTCTTTAGATACATGATTCAAATTTCAACACATTCAAAACATGAGGCTGAGCACATCCAGCTAACATCCAACAAAATAACATCAATGCAACAAAATAAATTTGTATAGCTGCTCCAGCGGCCAGCCAACAAAATAATATCCAACAAAATAACATCAATGCAACAAAATAAATTTGTGTAGCTGCTCCAGCGGCCAGCCAACAAAATAACATCAATGCAAACTTTGTGTAGTTGTTGCCTGCTAACATCA
Source organism: Solanum chiquidenum (assembly GCA_029582725.1). NCBI lineage: Eukaryota > Viridiplantae > Streptophyta > Magnoliopsida > Solanales > Solanaceae > Solanum > Solanum chiquidenum. The sequence continues at coordinate 10,256 of JAJOOS010002198.1, forward strand.
AGGCTCTAGCCAAAAGGTAACAACTATTTTTTTTACAAGCAGTAGCAATAGCAGACAACACTACCAGACTTTCCAAATGTTTCTAAAACATAAGTCACAAAACTTAAAACACCACAAAACAGTAAACACAGTCACAAGTCACAACACCCTTCTTTGTTGTCTTGAACCACCACACAATGTTTTCAAAATCAAAATAAATGAGCGAGCTTTAGGAGATATGGTTGAACTTGAACCTAATAAAAAAATTAAATCAAAAGGCAAAAACTTAGTTAGAAGTCAGAATATTTCAAGATACAAAAAGATATCTTATATCAAACAAATAAAGTATTGAAACTCACCATTAATAGCAAAAGAGAAAATTGTTATCATACGTCAACAATGCAAGAATCCCTTCCACTATTTGCCATTTCTAAAGATAATTTAAACAAATGTCAAGCAACATAAATAAGTAGATTAGTTTTACAACACAAACAATATGAAAACTCACCAAGTTCAAATTTTTCAAGATACTCCAAACTTTCTTCCACACAAATAGAATTAGGCTCTTTTCTAAGCCACTCTTGAGCACAAACAAGAGATTGCACACATTTAGGAGTCAAAGAACTTCTGAATCGATCAAGAATACGCCCACCGATACTAAATGCACATTCTGATGCGACACTTGAAATTGGAATAGCCAATACATCACGAGCTAACTCTGAAAGAATAGAAAATCTTGGAGCATTAACTTTCCACCAACTTAAGACATCAAAATCATCATGTTTAGGCTCTTGATCTTCTTTAAGGTATCTCTCCAACTCTGACTTAGCAGCCCCACTTCCACTATTTTCCTTTTGTTTCTTCATGTGAAGCTTAGTTCTCAAAGCTTTTGTTCTCGAATTTTGAGAACAGGAGCTAGATGAATCAGATAAATCCGATAAAGTAGATCTAGATGGAGATGATTGATATTGAGATTCTTTTGAATATTTTTTAAAATAATCTTCAAACAAAGTTTCCATATAAGCCTTCACTTGTTTATCTACTTTCTTTTTGTTTTCCTCCCCAAATAGTTCTTCAAGTCCAAAGCTAACATACACAAATTTATTGCGAGGATCTAACACAGAAGTAATATAAATCATTGAGTTCATCTTATCATGAGTGTCCAAATATTTCTTGAACTTCTTTATCATCCTATCAGCCATATTTTTCAAATTAAGATCTTCACTTGTAAGACACAGTTTTAAGTATACATCAAGCTCACATATATCCTCAAAATGAACACTAGATGTAAAATAATGTGAACCTGAAACCTTTATTGTAAGCTCATAAAAATTTTCAAGAAATTTTACTACACTTCTCACATTTGCCCAATCATCACATGCAAGTGTACCAGCAATACTTTCATCTTCACAAATATGAGTAGATAGATAAGTTTTAAAATGTTCATCAAAAAGATCAAATCTATCAAAGGTCTTTTCAAAGTTTTGTGTCGCTTACAACATCAAGTAGGTAGAATTCCACCTAGTAGGCACATCTAGCGACAATGTTTTACTACAATCTATCTTTTGGACTTCACAACATTTCAAAAAGTTTCTTGTTCTTGCCGGAGATGATCTAACATACCTCACCATTTACCTAATCCGTTTGACAGAAATGTCAATTTTCTTCACACCTTCTTGCACAATTAGGTTAAGTATGTGAGCCATACATCTCACATGAAGATGCTTGCCCTCCATTATGTTCGTTCCCCACATATCTAACTGCTTAGATAATTCTGTAATCATAACACTATTTGAAGAAGCATTGTCAACAGTAACAGAAAACACATTATCCAAGTTCCAATCAAGCAAACAATTACCAATAGCCTCTGCCATTTGTTCACCCTTATGACTAGAGATGGGGCAAAAATTTAGTATTCTCTTATGCAACACCTAATTTCTGTCAATGAAATGAGCAATCAAACACATGTAATTTATTCTTTGCATCGAGGTCCATGTGTTAGTGGTGAGGCGAATCTTTGGTTGTATTTCTCTAAAAGACTTCTTCAGATTGTATCTTAGTTCACTCTAAAGTGCATAGCAATCTCTTGTTATTGTTCTATGAGAAGGAATTCTAAATAGAGGTTGGGCTTGACTCATAAACTTTTTAAAACCTTCCTTTTCTACAAAACCAAAAGGTAGTTCATCCATAATTATCGTTTCAACTAAAGCCTTCCTAACTACTTCTTGTTCAAATTTCCAAAGTGGTGCACGTGCATCAGTTGACGAGAAATTTATCTTGGATTGAGAAGTAGTTTCAATAGTAGACTTATAAATAGAGCACCTTGCTAAGTATTGGTTCAATGCAGTTGTACCATTAATGAAAGTATAGGTATGAAATTGGTGACAATACCTGCACTTCGCTCCACTCATACCATTCTCAACAACCTCATCAAAATGATTCCAAGCTTTGGATCTTGGTGTTATTTCTTTTCTTTTCTTTTTAGGTTGGGTGCCACTGCCAACACTGCCACTGTCAACTGCGTCATTGTCATTGCTATCACTTTTATTATTAGGTAAGTCATCACTTGAACCACCAACACCAACTTTATTGTCATTCTCCATCTGCAAAAAAATAAAATAAAATAAAGTAGTGAGCAAAAGAAAGATTCAATCACTGCTGCCTGCTGCACTTTCTCCAAAACCCAATTCCCCTTTTATCCAAGATTCAGTTTTTCACAACATAAAAGAAGTTTTAGCATCGAAAATAGCTCAAATTTTGCAATCGTGAAGTCTATTATGGATAAATTGAATCGTTGGTTTATTATATATCATATGGAAAATTAAAGCTCTGTTTTATAGGATTTCCGAATTTCCCACTCACTCTTAACTTAAGAGTCTTAAGTAACATAGAAAGTCCCAAACCAAACTAAACTAAAAAAGTTGGACCTAACTAAACCAATCTTGAAATCTTGAATCATAATTCATACATAGTAATCTTTTTTTACTTAAACCCTATAGTACATGGAACGAGCAATAATAAAGAAATTGAAAGAAAGGGTAAATTAAAGCTCTGTTTTATAGGTTTTCGGAATCTCCCACAGTCCCACTTACTCTTAAGTAAACATAGAAAGTCCCAAACCAAACTAAACTCAAGAAGTTGGACCTAACTAAAACAAATCTTGAAATCTTGAATCATTGTAATTTCTTTTCACTTAAAGAAATTCAAGAAAAGAGCAAGACTAAAGAAATTCAAGAAAAGGGTAATGAACTTACTGGCATCAATATCTTTGAACTTCCACTTCCTATCACCCCCAAGATTAAACCTGAAGTTATGGTCCGACGAAGAAGAAGATGAAGAAGAGGAATTGTTGGTGCAGCAAAGAGTCGAGTAACTATAAATGAAATCGACAACGATGGTCCGAGAAATACATACCATTTTTCGGCGTCGGCCGTCGGCGATGGTCTGAGGCGCAGTGAAGTCACGGGACACGGCGGTCGGCGCAGTGAAGTCACGGGACACGGCGGTCGGCGCTTCTTAGTTGAATACTTGAATTGAACTTTTGTTTAGTTTACTTTAGAGACTTTGGGGCTTTAGGGTTCACTTTACCGTGTTTTGTGATTTTGTGGCTTAAAAATTGAAATGGGCTGTATTATTAACTAATTAAGTAATATAGTTTAAATATTTTTAAATTTATTTAATAAAATTTTGGTTCTTCGGTGCACCGTAGTTTCGGGACCCTTGCACCGAACTCCGAACCGAAGAACCGAAGTTCCGAAAATAAAGAACCGACACCGAACCGAAACACCGAAGAACCGACACCGAAGAACCAAAATAATTCGGTTCGGTTCGGTTTTTCAGATTTTCGGTATTTATGCCCACCCCTAATCAATAGCCGCTGGAAGATGCCCTGTACTCAACAAAATTAAGAGCAAGTGCAGTATCAGTACACAACCACCGTGTACTGGTAGAATCACGCAGCTATCCCACTAAGTGTAACATAAACAAGTTAATACAACATTAAGATCATGCAAAATACCGAACATATACAATATTGAATATCACATGCTCAACAATATACATTTATAACAAGTCATTGGTCCTCTCATCGAACCCAAACCCAAACTGTTAGTGCACCGGTTCGTGGTACCCGATCCAATAGTTATGCCGAAACGTGACAACCGATCCTAATTAGTATATCAGAACGTGGCAACCGATCCATTTAACACACCACAATCACAATCACAAGTATATTCTCAATAATCATACAATCAAGAAGTGATTCATGGCATATAGTTATTCGTTCATACTCATTTACAATTAGTGTGATCAACAATGCAACATTCGCATACATACATGCATCATAATGAAGTAAGAACAAACTTACATCACACAATCATGAAATCACAACCATCACTACCTCGAATCCAAGCTTGAATTTCCTAAGGCACTTGAATCTTTCCGCTTGTTCTAGGTCTACAAACAATTAATATATGCAAGGATCAACAATCAAATGTCTAATTATCTGGATTATATTAAACCCAATAATCCTAGACCAAACCCAAGATCCTAATACCCAATTTAGGGCTTTTTCCACCATTAGTTTCAGATCAAAATCCTCCCCCAATAGTAATTAACCCAGAATCCAAGTTCTACGGATCGAAAAATGGATTAGGGGGGTAAAATCCTTACCTTTAGTGCTAGAAGAGGTGGAAAACCTTCAAGAAATAGCCTTGGGTCGTTTCTTAGCTCTTAAGAACGAACTTTTGCAGAAAATAATGTTTTTGGGTTTTTTTACCCTATTTAAGTCGCGACTGTCCCGCTACAGTGGAATCCCGCTACAACTGGATGCACGGAGACATAATGTTGGAATTTGAGTTCCAAGCTCCCATTTCACCACACACCTTCAACCCTTGACATTCAACAACTACCGGTTCACACTAAGATCATTTTCGGGAGTTCTACTCGTCGAATTCGATTCCGTAAAGTCGTATGGGTTCCTTAACGTCTTAGATATCCACTCATGTAATCCAATTCATAATTAGATCTCTCATTTGTTACCAGATTTCCCTAGGCCTTACTGACTCCGATTTCGTCCAAAATCTGGACTAGGTTAGGAAATTCCAAGTTACTACCAAAAAGTTTTCTGACCCCAATTCTTTCCCAATTGGCTTTTCCCTAACGATGAAATCAGGTCGTTACAATAGATACCAATTTATCCACCACTCGCCCCCGAGTGATCAACTAGGAAAGACTAGCTAAAGTAAGGGTAGAGTAGTACCTGAATCGCTGAACAACTGGGGATACTTGTCTCGCATGTCCTTAGCTTCCGGACATCGCGATCAAGAATTTCAATCGATTCTTCCTCAAATAGAGGGTTTTGTTTAACAAAACTGAGTCTCACTTTATGATATAATCACCGTCCCCAATCCAACCAATTGAATACCTACACATCCTTCCATACAATGCCTCAACGAAGTCATCACAATACTTAAGTGATAATTATTGTTGTATGTACACTTAACTAACAACAAAGCTATTCTCAATAACCACCAAAGTTGATCGTACACATGTCTGCAACATGTTATCAAGGACTTCCACACAAACATCAGGACGAATTATTTCTCACATAACCATGATAAAATTCTAAATCAATACTCGCTACAATTAGAGGTGGACCTGAACCAACCAACACACACTCATAATACTCAAACAATCATAGTTCTTATCATCATCTCCTTCTCACAACATAAATTTCCATGAGCTTAAATTATAAAAAAATTAATCTTTTGAAATTAGATACTCATCGAGGGATATGTCCAAGCATACAACCCCTCCAATAACACTATCAAAAAGCTAGATTTAGTAATTGTAGATTATCTCTTAAGAACAGTAGAATTGGACCCAATGATCCCCACATTCAACAACACATAATCGTTACATGACCTCGACGACTAGAGGAATATTAAGATCACCGAACAACCACAAATACACATGGTATCTCTTCTATAAATTCTCATAAGCAAGGTGGTACATGTAGAACCGCTAAAATACTTTAACAACTCCAAGACAACACCAATTATGTCATTCGAAATAACCAAATCTTCCCAATTTTCCACTCAACCAAGAGAACATTGCAGGATTTGGTACCCCTGATCCACTACTAGGGATCCACCCACAAAAGTGAAAACACACTAGATCATATCTAGTGAATCATACTCACAACACTAACAACCATCATAAACACTCCGACCTTTTACCTTATTATAAAACCAACACTTTTAAAATGAAACCTTTCTTAGGTACTTAACAATCAATAGTAGTAAACTTACGACTCATCCAAGGTGTAAGTCCTTTCAAATGCTCAATATCGGATACAATTGATCATTTCTCACCTTGCCAATTCATATCTTGACAAAATACATCACCACGGAGGTAGACTCACAATGAAAAATCTGAATTGTAATTTCCATCATATAATACAATCCCTTTCTCTATCAACATTAGATTGTACCTTGAAGATTTTTATGAATTCATGGATCTCCGTTTATCATTGATCGCATCTCCATCGATCTTACCATATATTTCGCTAAAATTTCAATCATACTCATTACTAGACTCAAAAACTAAACCAATTACTTATCATCACACTCAAGCTAATGTCCACACACTCATTTCTTAATTCTTTTTCGATAGTTTTTGACCAACCTGATGGATCCGTGACACTATTACCATAGCCACAACAAAACGAATGAAATCATGCATCTCTGAACCTAATTATCTACCCCTCTAAAGATATCTCTTTAGCCTTTGCAATCAAATAAAATATTCTTGCTCTAGCCTCTCTCTAAAGGCTGTACTATATCCTACTATTTTTCTTCTTTATAACTCTAGCTCTTTAAAATTCGGTTCGAGTGGTGTCCCACCATCTCTTAAAACTTTCCATACAATCACTTCACTCACAAAATATTGGAAAACCACAACCTTAGATACTCGCAAGTCGAAATTACTATACAAGGATTCACTTAACCAACAATCTTATTATATAGTTGCATCCCATCATAATCCATCGCGAACTCTTATTACCATTATGCTCAGTCAGCCCTGACTATCACTATGAAGTCAATTTTTTCATCAACATAACACCTAAAACTCAGGTATACTCATCAAATTGGACTAACCCAATCTTGGTACGCACTTTCTTACTAAAATCTTCAATTTCCTTCACCCAAGTATACTCAATGGAACTTTCTTTATCCATAAGCTTATCATTCTGATATTAATCTACTCCCTTATGGATTAAGATAAAATCATCAGTCCTCATACTACCCTCATTCTTCTTAACAAACAAGACAGGAGCACCCCACTTGGAAACACTAGGACAGATGAACCCTTTATCAAGAAGCTCTTGGATTTGAGCCTTAAGCTCTCTTAATTCTGCTGGAGCCATATGATACAGAGGGATGGAAATGGGGCAAGTGTCAATTTCAAAGTCAATGCAGAAATCTATATCTTTATATGAAGACATACCAGGTAAATCCGTAGGAAACACTTCCTTAAAACTAAGATACCACAAGAATAGACTCAATAGAGGGAGACTCAACCTCAACACACAGAATATGAGACAAATACGCCAAACAATCCTGCCCCACTAGTTTCTTAGCCCAAATTAAGGATATGATCTCAGCTAGCTTAGGCTTGTACACCCCTTCCCACTCTAATGTTTCCCTACCGGGGATCTCTAGAGTTACTGACTTAGTATTACAATTAAGCCCGGTATAATAGGAGGGACAACCAAGTCATGCCTAAGATTATATGAAGTCAGTCATATCCAACATTACCAAATAAACCCAAGTCTGAAAATCTCTAAACACAACAGGACAAACACGATATACAAGGGTGACTATGACTGACTCTTCAACTGGGGTAGAAACATGGATGGGGGCATCAAGTATATCACAAACCACATCAAATCCCAAGGCAATTGAACTAACACGTACGAATAAGTAGAACCCAGATCACACAAAACAATTGCCATCCGGGCACAGATAAGAGTAGCACTAGTGACCACTGCATCACACACCTCAAACTCGGTCTTGCTCGTAAAAGCATATAACTGAGCACTGTTGTCTTGACGGGTAACCTTCTCGCCTAGCTGCACTACTCTTCTACCTGCATTACCATTTCACCGGCCTCCACGACCTCGCTGATTCCCTCCTCATATGCCCAGGTTCTCCATAATTTTAACACACATTATAACTTATATTCAATTGCTGAACACTGAATTAGATCACGGAGGTTAGTTCGTGTATGATTCGGGGTCCATAATTGTGACTAGGGGGAAACATGGGAGACATGGCTGAGATTCTGTCTTGCCCTGTCCCACTCTGGTGGGAGAAATCCCACACTGGCGGTCTCGCACTAGCGAGATTATCAGCCCCAGCGACTCCGACGGAAACAAAACCCCTGTCAATAATTTCTAGGGTTCCTTTCTTTTCTATATTAACCCTAGATTTCTCAGCTATAACTAGGCATTTAAGAAAATCCCTTTAGCTGGTAGAATCATTGTCTACTCCCCGATCAACCCAACGGAGTACGCACTTTAGAATCCTTTTACATCATTTCAACACTACCATACATATCCCAGTATACACCCAGACTCTCACACGATTATCAGTTGGTCGTAACGCACGTCCAAATTTCTCACTTATGAACCATATCATAATTTATCTAGTCCCTTGTACCTAATCTCATGATGACTTTATTTTCACAACAAGTTTCACGACACTCAAGCGGTTACAACTGGCACAATTTCAACATTTAGGCCAACACATTGCACTTATCAACATTCAAACAAGCAATACTGGGCACATAATCATATCAAAGCATTCAAGTAATACACCCTTCACATTCATAGTTAATTTTAGATAACTAGAAGCACACATTCACCGTTCCATGCTACAACTCGCAGACAAGTCCAATTTCTTTAATTAGTTCATTCCACAAACGACCATCAACCATGCCTTATACGGTCCCTTAGGCCAGATACCAATTGGAACCTTCTCAGTTCTAATTAACTTGACCGTGTCCCTCCAGCTGAGACTACAACATCTAGTTCACTTTGTTGAGATACCAATTGGAATCGGGAGATACCAATTGGACTCAACTCATACAACAAGAGACAATAATAACTAGCGAACCCTACAAAACTGCTAATTTCAATCACATAACTTGGTCGAACCCAATTCTTAACCGCCTCAGTAATGGTAACCAGACCTTAAATCAATCTTAGAGAAAACTGATGCACCTTGCAACTGATAAAAAAGGTCATCTATCTGAGGCAGTGGATATTTGTTCCGAATGGCGACCCTATTCAATTGTCAGTAGTCTATACACATCCTCTCTTGCTAGTGATGGTGTTACCACTTCTGTTGCTCTAGTTCAGACCGTAGAGTGAAGAGGGAAAAACACCAATTTGTGTCACTTAGATACCAATTGGATTCAAGTAATAGCACGAAGGAGTAGAAAGGAGTGAGTTTTTCCTAAAGTCCTGTAGCTTCTCGAAGAAAAGTACGTATGTCTTCGTACCGTTCCACAAGACTCTACTAGACTCATTTTGGTACAATGAGATCAACAAACCTAGGGCTCTGATACAAATTTTGTGATGACCCAGACCGTCGTGATTGACACCCACACTAACCTTCCGGTGGGAGAACCATAACTACTAACTAACTAACAATTTAAAGCTACGAAAGTAGGTTTAAATAACTAAATAAATAAATTCCCATAAACTTCAACAAAAAATCTAACAACTAAACTAAACAAATGGGGAAGAAATAACCTAGAATCTGAAAGTCAATGTACCAAAACTCTCAAAAGATTCATAAGTCTAAACAATAAAATCATGTAAAGAACTAGTCTAAGTCCGAATAGGATGGAATAAACAAAAAGAGAACTTAAGGCAGGATCGAAGAACTGGCTCACCCTTGAATTCAAATCGACGATCACTGATCTTCTAAGGGAGGTCTGCCAATAGCCGCTGGAAGATGCCATGTGCTCAATAAAATTAAGAACAAGTGCAATATCTGTACACAATCACCGTGTACTGGTAGGATCACATGGCTATTCCACTAAGTGTAACATAAACAAGTTAATACAACATTAAGATCATGCAAATTACCAAGCATATACAATATTGAATATCACATGCTCAACAATATACATTTATAACAAGTCATTGGTCCTCTCATGGAACCCAAACCCAAACTGTTAGTGCACCAGTTCGTTGTACCGATCCAATAGTTATGCCGGAATGTGGCAACCGATTCCATATTTATGCCGAAACGTGGAAACCGATCCCAATTAGTATGCCGTAACGTGGCAACCGATCTGTTCAACACACCACAATCACAATCACAATTACAATCACAATCACAAGTATATTCTCAATAATCATACAATCAAAAAGTTATTCATGGCATATAGTTATTCGTTCATACTCATTTATAATTAGTGTGATCAACAATGCAATATTTGCATACATATATGCATCATAGAAGCAAGAACAAGCTTACATCACACAATCATGAAATCACAACTATCACCTACCTCGAATCCAAGTTTAAATTCCCTAAGGCACTTAAATCTTCCCTTTCCGGATTTTTTCGCTTGTTCTAGATATACAAATAATTAATATACGCAAGGATCAACAATCAAAGGTCTAATTAACCGGAATATATCAAACCCAATAACTCTAGACCAAACCCAAGATCCTAATACCCAATTTAGGGGTTTTTCCACCATTAGTTTTAGATCAAAACCCTCCCCCAACAGTAATTAACCAAGAATCCAAGTTCTACAGATCGAAAAATGGATTAGGGGAGTAAAATCCTTACCTTTAGTGCTAGAAGAGGTGGAAAACCTTCAAGAAATAGCCCTGGGTCGTTTCTTATCTCTTAAGAACAAACTTTTACAAAAAATATCATTTTTGGGGTTTTTTACCCTATTTAAGTCGCAACTGTCTCGCTATGGCAGGACCTATCCCGCTACAGAGGGATCTATCCCGCATCCAGCAGGAGGAAGCAATTGATCGCATTCTCGGTCCCTCTTCCCGAAAGACTTTCTTTTTTGAAACTATTCCGGCCCATGAAAATTGGAGAACTCTAGATTCGTTAGTATCGGTTTTAGGGAAATGCTAAGAGGTATGCCAAATCGTTGGATGAGTAGTTCTTCCCATTACAATTGAGTATGTCCACCACCATAAATGCCAGAATTGGGTCGATGACCTGATTCTAGAAGATGTAAAGATGGCTAGAGAGGAGACGAGAAAGGTTGAAAGGAATGAAACAATCACACCAGCATCTATATCCATCCCTCTACAGCTGGATGCATGGAGAAATAATGTTGGAATTTGATTTCCAATCCCTCATTTCACCACACACCTTCAGCCCTGGACATTTAACAACTACCGATTCATGCTAAGATCATTTTCGAGAGTTCTACTCCCCCGAATTCTATTCTGTAAAGTCGTATGGATTTCTTAACGTCTTAGCTATCCACTTATGTAATCCAATTCATAATTTGATCTCTCATTCATTACCAGATTTCCCTAGGCCTTACATACTCCGATTTTATCCAAATCTGGACTAGGTTAGGAAATTTGAAGTTACTACCAAAAAGTTTTCTGACCCAAATTCTTTCCCCATTTGATTTTCCGTAACGATGGAATCAGGTCGTTACATCTACTGCGGACCTGAACCTACATCACGAGAAGATGCAGCGCAGAGTATGCGTCAGTACTTGAAAGGTACTGAGCATGCAAGATAGAATAAAACTAAATAATAATCATAACTAAACAAGCAATAAAGCAATAGTATGATTTGAACATGATAAGGATATTGAAAGTACTGTACATGACTAAACTGAATGCAATGACCAAGTTTATAACATGCTGAGACTGAATACTGATCTATACTGATAACATGGTCAGTACCATAGAATCTGACTAAACTTTAAGGGAGCTACTAATAACCGACATAAAACCATATGAGCTAAATGTGGAGTCTGATGTATACGCCCCATCGAGATGACCCAATATACCCTGCTAGAGGTATAGAGGCATGCTGGCGTGATCACTAAAATGTAATGCCCAACAGAGGGGACTTATCCTATGAGGCACGTAGTTTTGGGAATTGAGGGTGACTGACCCTAGTCCACTCGGTATTAAGCTTTTCCCAATTGATTAAGTAATTAACACTTTATGTCTGAAATGTTGTAATACTGGATAGCTCAAAATACTGACATGCAAACTGAGAATGCAACATTAATATACTGATAATAATGCATTCAAAAACTGAGGCATGTTTATATATAACTGAATTAACTGACCTAGCATGTGTAATTCATTAACTAAAAGAACTACATAGCTAGGGTTCTGAGTTTATGCATGAATCTGCGCAAAAACAATACTACAACATGATAATATGATTTGGATCATTCTAACAACTAAAACCCAACAATTCTAACATTCAAGAAACCCTAGGTCTAGATAATATTAAGGGAATCAAGATTTTGACTGAAATCTAGGGACCTAATGGGTGAAAGAAACCCACTAGTTAAATCCCACATACCTGGTGATGAATTCCACTGAGAAATCTTTTGATTTCGGGGTTGGAACTGATGGAACCTTGTTGCGTTCTTGAACTAGGGTTCTTGACCTCTTTCTCCTCTTACGCTCTAATTTTTCTATGTTTTGATGAATGATTTGACTTAGGTAAGGTCTAGTTATGTTTCTAGGCTAAATTTGACCAAAACCATGTAGTTTAGGGGTCCAATGCATCAAGAAAAGACCAAAAGACCCCGACTTAACTGCTGTCGGGGTCACTGATGAGTCCATGATTTGGACTCATTTAGAGCTTTATTTGGATAGATTTAGTGTCCTCAAATGCTTATTTTGTGCTAATAACTGATGTAAAATCCCTGTTTTACAGGTATTTGGATTGAGGAACAAAGCATCAACACTAACGAGCAAAAAGTAATAAGGCAGCTGAAAAAACGAAGAAAAGACGGCATGTTGATCGCCTAATCCATTGGGCGAATTGCCGAGTGGCTATTACCTCGCCTAAAGTTCCAGTGTGCCAAGGCCTGAAGGAGAAAATCAAGTCGACGAGAGAAATGATTAGTCGGTGAGTCGCCAAACGGTTCCGCTATGCAGTGTTGGATCGCCCAAAGTTACAGAACTTGATTATACTGAAGGCCAAAGCAAAAAGGCGATGAAACTGACCAAATGGTGGATCGCCGAGTTGATCGGCGATCCCGACTTACTGCGCCGAATGGCCCTTCACATCATATTTTTGGCGACTATAAATACATTTTCAAACATTATGTTTGTATCAAATTTTATTCTGAACATTCATTAGAGTAATTTTTGAGTTTGAACTGAGAGTATTGAGACAATATTTTCTTTAACTTTGAAGAATTGAAGTTTTCCATTTTTGAGAAATTGGAAGTGCGTCTTTGAGATTCTTCAAATTGGACCTTTGTTAAGACTAAATTAATCATACCCAATTGTTGGAAACACAATTTGGTAACGATTTCTATCTTTTTATGTTGTCTAGCTAAAACCCCAATTCTTGGGGTGTGATTATGGGTAGATTTAGCTTGTGGGTATTGTTTATTGTTAGTGTAAATGCTGTTTAAAAGTGATTTTAATCAGTAATTGTGGTTCAATTTAAAGGGTTTTAGTTGCAAATGCAACTCTACCTTCGTGTTTTTGGCTTGCTCGAGAGAGAGGTTTTAAAACCAAGATTACTGAATTTATGGTATGTGGGTATTGGGTTGTCATGGGTTCAGATCTAGAGAGTGAATCTTAAACTCTTTTCCACACATTCAGCTCGAGAGAGTGAATGGACTAAAGCGTAGGTTGATCTTAATTGCTGCTTGTTGGTGTTCGAGATAAACCAACTTGATTCGGGGTAAATTATTTGAGAGAAAATTTATCCCCACTAAAGTCTAGCTTATTCACTGATTTACAGCTATTCACTATCAATTGCAACTACCCATTTGTCTACCTTAGCCTATAATCCAATCACATCCCAAGAACCCATCTCTTTACTTGTTAATTTGTGTTATTTGTTGCTGTTGTAGTTTATAATTACAGCCAAAACCCCCTTGTTATTTGACACTTGTCTCACCCCTTAATTTGAATTATGTTTTTATTCGTAAATATCTATTCCTATGATTGATTTGAACATATTCGAACTTTGCTCTTGATTCTCAAACACATACCACTCCCTATGGGATTCGACCCAAACTCATTTAGTTGGGTTACATACTGACTAACGATCGTTGACTCTTAGAACTAGATTAATGTACGGGATCGACGGACGGTCCGTGACCTGACCTACGGTTCGGCCGTGGGTCAACACTTAGACAATTTTCTGGGGGGTTTTCTGGGAAGGTTGCAGATGCGAACCACGGGCCACCAGTACGAACCGTGGGTGGAAACCGTGGGTTGCACCTATAACTTCTGTAAATCTGCATTGAGGACTGTTTTTGGATACAGGGTGTTACATTATCTCCCTCTTGGGAACATTTGTCCTCAAATGACGACTAAACTAGCTGAAATAGAGGGAAAAAGCTGCAAACCCCACCACTAAGTACATGAAATTGATTTCTGACTGAACTAAGTTCCACTAACATGCAAATACGCTGAAAATGCAATTACAAACTGAAGGAACAAGATGCTAAGATTGAAGCTATGCATGAATGACTGAAAAACTGAAGAGGCACTACTACCTCAAGATGGAATGGAATCGGATGGGAAGAGGTGAGGATACTTGGCCTTCATGGCTGCTTCTAATTCCCAAGTAGCTCCATCTACGGACTGACTCTTCCATAAAACTTTGACTGAAGCGACTTTTTTATTTCTCAACCTTCGAACCTGACGATCAACGATTTCAACTGGTACCTCTTCATAAGTGTGACTATCCTTCACAACCACAATTTCTAAAGCCACAATAGACGCTGGATCACCCACCACTTCTTCAATAACGAAATGTGAAAAATCAGATGCACTGTTGCTAGTTCTGCGGGCAACTCTAACTCATAAGCCACTTTACCAACCATTTTCAGGATCTTGTAAGGGCCTACATATCTAGGACTGAGCTTCCCTTTCTTGCCAAATCTCATCACCCCTTTCATAGGTGACACTTTTAGGAAAACCCAATCATCAACTTGGAACTCTAGTTCCCTTCTCTTTACGTTTGCATAGGACTTCTGACAACTCTGGGCTGTCTTAAGTCTATCTCTAATGAGTTGCACTTTATCCATAGCATTATGAACTGAATCTGGCTCTATCAAGGCTGTTTCACCTACTTCAAACCAACCAACTGGAGATCTACATCTACTCCCATACAATGCCTCATAAGGGGCCATCTGAATGCTGGAATGGTAACTATTATTGTAGGCAAACTGTATAAGAGGAAGGTGATCATCCCAACAACCCTTGAAATCGATCACACAAGCTCTCAACATGTCCTCTAAGGTTTGAATGGTACGATCTGCCTGACCATTCGTCTACGGATGAAATGATGTGCTAAGATTAACCTGAGTACCAAGGCCTTTCTGAAATGACTTCCAGAAATTAGAGGTACACCGAGGTCCTCTATATAATATGATAGACAAAGGAACCCCATGTAACCTGACTATCTCATTAATATAAATCTTAGCGTAGTCCTCTGCCGAATCTGTAGTCTTGACCGTTAAAAAGCGTGAAGACTTAGTAACTCTATCAACTATCACCCAAATTGAGTCATGCTCTCTGCGAGTACGAAGTAAACCTATAATTAAGTCCATGTTGATCACTTCCCCCTTCCAAGTAGGAATGTTGATCTCTTGAGTCATACCTCCTGGTTTCTGATGTTCTACTTTCACTTGCTGGCAATTAGGGCACTCAACCACAAAATCCGCTCTATTCCTTTTCATACCATTCCACCAAAAGTCTACTCGCAGATCATGGAACATCTTAGTGGCACCAGGATGAATAGAATATCTGGAGTTATGGGCTTCTGCAAGAATCTGTTGTCTCAACTCATCCACCTTAGGAACACATAATCGACCCTGATAGCGAAGCACACCATATCCCCCTTGGGAGAAAACCTCAACTCTCTTTTGGTGGATTACACCCTTTAGTTCAAGCAATATCAAATCACTGTCTTGATTTTCCTTAACCTCCACTACCAAAGAAGATTCTGACCCATTCTGAACTGTAACACCACCATCTGATATGCTCATAAGACGAACTCCTAGGCGAGAAAGTCTGTGAACTTCTTTTGCTAGTTCCTTTATTTCTTCCTCAACATGCTCTACACTACCCATAGATAGTCTGCTAAGAGCATCTGCTACTACATTGGACTTACCAGGATGGTAATTCACACTCATATCGTAGTCCTTGAGGACTCAAGCCATCTCCTCTGGCAAAAATTCAACTCTCTCTAGGTGCTCAATGCATCAATACATAACCTAGGCCGACTCTGGATCCATCACAATAGATCACATAACCGTCTGAACCCTCTGGCAGATTCTAAACAGGAGCTGTAGTCAACCTAGTTTTCAGTTCTACGAAGCTCTTCTCACAATTATCTGACCACTGAAACTTGACCTTTTTCTAAGTTAACTTAGTCAACGGAGAGAATATGGATTAAAATCATTCCACGAACCTTCTGTAATAACCCGCTAGACCTAAGAAACTTCTGATATATGTAGGTGAGGTAGGTCTGGGCCGTTGTTTCACTACTTCTATTTTCTGTGAATCTACTCCAATCCCTTCGCTAGACACAATATGACCAAGGAAAGCAACAAATTGCAACCAAAAATCACAATTGCTAAACTTAGTGAATAACTGACGATATTTGAGAGTTTGCAGAACAACCCTCAAATGATTCACATGTTCTCCCTCATTCTTGAGTAAATGAGGATATAATCAATAAAGACAATAACGAACAAGTCCAAATACTGCTTGAACACTCTATTCATCAAGTCCATGAAAGCTGCATGAGCATTGGTTAG
Organism: Solanum chiquidenum; assembly: GCA_029582725.1. NCBI lineage: Eukaryota > Viridiplantae > Streptophyta > Magnoliopsida > Solanales > Solanaceae > Solanum > Solanum chiquidenum. The sequence continues at coordinate 27,281 of JAJOOS010002198.1, forward strand.
TCCAAATGACATAACTACAAATTCATAATGACTATACCGAGCTCTGAAGGCTGTTTTTAGAATGTCACTATCTCTGACTTTGAGCTGATGATAACCCGATCTGAGGTCTATCTTTGAGAAATGACTAGCACCCTGAAGTTGGTCAAACAAGTCATCAATCCTGGGGATGGGATACTTCTTCTTGATTGTGACTTTGTTCAACTGCCTATAGTCAATGCACATTCCGAGAGAACCATCTTTCTTTTTCACGAACAATACTGGTGCACCCCATGGGGAAATACTAGGTCTAATGAAGCCCTTATCTACAAGGTCTTTCAACTGCTCTTTCAATTCCTTAAGCTCAGCTGGAGCCATTCTGTAAGGAGAAATAGAGATTGGCTGGGTATCTGGAAGGAGATCAATTCCAAAGTCGATTTCCCTTTTGGGAGGAACTCCGGGAAGATCTTCTGGAAACACTTCTGGGAACTCATTGACTACGAGAACTGACTCAAGAGTTTTGGTCTTGGAGCTTGAATCCTTAACCCGAACTGTATGATAGAGATACCCCATAGAAATTATCTTTCTGGCCTTAATGTAGGAAATGAACCGACCTATAGGCGCTAAGCTACTACCCTTCCATTCTAAGATTGGTTCGTTTGGAAACTGAAAATGAACAATCCTAGTTCTACAATCTACAGAGGCATAACATGAATATAACCAATCCATGCCTAGAACGACATCGAAGTCTACCATTTCTAACTCTACAAGATCTGCTGAGGAGACTTTCTGGGAGACTGTGACAGGGCAATTTATGTATACCCGTCTAGCTATAACTGGGTCACCGACTGGTGTAGAGACTGAGAAGGGTTCTGAAAGAGTTTCTAGACTAACATCGAATTTGACTGCTTTATAAGAAGTTACAAAGGAAAGAGTAGCCCCTGGATCTGAAAATGCATAAACATCTAAGTCAAAGACTCGTAACGTACCCGTGAATACATCTGGAGAGTGTTCCTGATCCTGGTGAGCCTGAAGAGCATACAACCTATTTTGGAGCTGATCGCCACCTGTACCAGATGAGTTACCCTGCTGAATAGGGCGACCTGCTGGAGAACAAACCCAACACTATGAAAGCTTACATACCTGAAAGAACCATCTTCTTGAAGAACTTGAAGACAAAATCTTGAAAGATGAACCCTAGCCTTAGCGTTTCTTGAATCCCTTGAGCATAGAATTTTTTGAGTGGATGAGAGGATTTGATTTAAGAAAATCTGGTTTTCAACATGTTTAGGGCATTTTAGATAACCTCCTAAGGGTTTTTAGGACTAAAATACCCTTAAAGAATTATATAAAATGAGCTGGGAGTCGAAATGATTTTTCACCAGGCAGTGAGGTCCGTATTGCGGAGCCATCGCGGAGCTGCTGCCAGGTTTGCGCATCGTTAGTAAATCAGTAATAATTATTTACTCAAAGCTCAGAATTTAGCAAACTCAGCGGAGTTGGAAAGAGGACTCGAAGGGATTTAATTTTCTATCTTTTAGCTCACCTAAATCATCTTGTACTAGGAGGTATGGTCGTTTTAATTGACCCAAAACTTAAGAAAACTTAAGAATGACTTGAATGCTTTTCTCTTTAGTTCTTCTTGGAACTCAAGGCTAGTGACCTTAATACTCAAGAAATTTTAAATTCCTTGCAAAAATCTCAGTCATTACGAAGAACGCTTCTAGTCTTAGCTCAAAAACATTTTTGGGGTGTTACAATATCTCCCCCTTGGGATCATTCGTCATCAAATGACGACTGGACTGGGTATAGAATAGGGTTACTCTTACTAAGGTCTGAGTCTAATGGTATGCTCTTACTATATTCAAGCGTAACCCAAATTCTTAAGTTCGGATTATATACCTCTCTATAGGAAATCTCATCCCAAGACTATTACTCTTTACCAGCACATTGGGATCATATCAAGAACCACCAAATATTTAACAACACCACATTCAAGCTTAGTACTCTTAACAACTCCATGGACTCCTACTAACCATCTCCTTAATAAATTCTCAACACTTGACTTGATTTCTCCTCTTATCATCTCCCCCTTAGGTCTAAAGCTAACACTTGAAATCTATGGACCTATTCCACATTAACAACTCAATTATGCTATCTAGGCACACATGGAAAATCATAACTTAATTGGAACCTCATCTTGTAACATACCATCTCGGCACACCTCTTAAAGCTCTTGTTACTCTTGTGACTTAGCTACACTTCACTGCCATTATCTTAAGGGTAGAGTCTTTCACTTGTACTACTCACATTCATTGCAACAAACATCTCAATTCCTCACCTACTCTATGTCAAGTCTTCTAGATCAAATATCTATACTAACAACATCACTCTCATGTTTCCATTCTTTGATTCATGACATTCATTTCAAATCCAAGCTTAATGTTCATTACTAAACTTGAATATCAATTCGATTGCTCGCCTACTATACTATAATTCATTACTTGATCAGTTCTATAACCTTATGAACATAATGACCCTCTCAAACAAATCATAAGCCTAGCTTAGATCTATCATTTTTTTAATACTTCTACTCTTCTATTCAACACTTACACTTGGTCATTACCTCCACAATGACACTTCATCACAAACTCTTTTCTAGCTACAACACACTCTACCGCCTATGATGGAATATTCACAACTCATCATTTCTTAGTCTACCCATGAGAGAAAAATCTTAATTAATAACTTACTGGGTGCATTACTATAATAATATAGCTCTTCAAAACACTATCTCCCTTATTTAGATTACTAAACCTCTGCATACTTTTCTCTAACTCTGGGCTCTTTCACTACTACTGCTCATGATCTCGTAACTCATGTTACCTTTTCAGGTGAAAATACTACTCAAGCTCTAAACATACCTCTTAAAAAGGATCTCAGCTAAAACAAGGCTTTGGGAAGAGAGTACAACTCGCTTTTAGCTCAAATGCATGATTCATATGAATATGAGGGCATTACTCTGAAACTTTACACTTAACCTACTCTTGGGCTTCTCTCAAGCTCCTCTGGAGTCTCATGACTTT
>JAJOOS010002199.1:0-27907 GCA_029582725.1 Solanum chiquidenum
GGGTAGGCTGGGGCCTTGTCCCACCAATCTTTACTACTCTTAGAGGCTTGCAGACTAATGTGTGGGGTGTATAGCTACGTTATGGCCATACTGGCCTATGTGGTTGGTTTGCTGAAGCTTGTGAGCTGTTTGATGTATTGTATTGATATATACCTGCTTTTAGTTTTGATATAGATATCATGGTGGCCTCGACGGCCCAATCAGGACTTCTGTGCTAGTTGACTATTTATTTATATGATTTCCTGGGAGTAGCTGTTTCTTTTATAGATCAGTTGGCAGGGGTCTTGCCGGCCGATGGCTTAATTTTAAGCCGAGATATACTTGTTTGATTTCTTGATTGCGTGTGGCTGCAATGTGCTAGTAGCAAATGGTTCAATAGGATCGGCTCGGGCCTGAGTTTTGGTATTAGGAGCCAATTGCGCCTCTTCAGTTTGGGGTGTGACAACAATATTCTATTAACTTTGGAAAAATAGTTAAACAAAGACAATTTTTATTTTTTAAAAAAAGAGACTTTCATAGAAACATTTGACTTGAATTATAAGTGATTAGAATTTTAACAAAACTAGATTAATTAGAATTTATTTAATTCATTTTGAAATAATAATTTAAACCAATTTGGTCAGTTAAAGCATGATTTTTTTAAAATTAATTAAAGAATAAGTAAAAAGTTTTGACTAAAGATTATTAATAAAAATACAAGAGTTGATAAAAAATAAAATTTATTAAAATAAACATAAAGAATATAGTTTCATCTTTTTGGGAAGTTTAATTAAGTTAAACCAAATCAAATAAAAGGATTAGAATTAATACAAATAATAAGAGTAAAGTAAGAAAGTTAGAATGTGGGCCTTTTTGCCCTAAATTCCCAAATTTGGTGGGCCTTTTGGCCCATTTTCGCCTGGACCTGTTGTGCAAAAGATGGGCTTTGACCCATTTCCGCCCCCTAAAAATATGCATATACAATGAGTGTATATTTGGTTGAACATGTATATCAATATTCGCCATGTATACCAGTGTATACTACTGTATACAACATGTATACTGCCCGTTTTCGAACTTTCCGAACACCTATTTTCAATTTCCAGCTCATATAAAATGGTTGCTGACTCGATGGAGAAAATGTTGGGTTTCAACCCAACCCGAGATGCAATGAGAGTAACAAAGGGAGTCTAATGGACTCAAATTGAGGGAGTTCATGCAAGAAAAGGAGGGTACATATTAGTAAAAGATTAAATTCTAAAAATGACAATTATTTTAATACTAAATATTAAATAAACTGACCCCATCTTCTATTGCCGAACTCATTTAACGAATTTGTAATCGGAATCAGATAAACTTGAACTTGCAAAAAAAAACAGTAATCACATTTGACCTGGTAGTAACAAACAAGATTACTACAATATTTATTTTAGGTAAAATTTAATGAGCAAACAAACATGTAACAATTGATCTACCATCAACAATAGTAAAATAATAACTTCATTTGGAAAGAAAAATAATAATAAATAATTGATGGCCATTAGACCTAATAAGTTAGCTTCAAAATTGATTTGGAATAGAAACTATCACATAATTGCAAACTATAGAAAGAGGAGAAACGCAAAAAAACTACCAGAGGTCAATGCCTCACGATGTAATCAACTATCACATTTTAAACCAAATTAAGGATCAACCAAAGGTATATACACTAAACAACATATGCTAATAGAAACTTGGAGATCATGCTTTAATGGAACAATTGAGATCATAAGTTGACACTACCTATTGCAAGAAGCAATAACTACTGGAAAGACAAGATTGATTTAAATCAACAAATACTACTGCCTTGTCAAAATCGAGCCTAAACAACCACATTTTAACCCGAAATAAACTCATACATTGTTGCCCCAACACCACAGAAATTTAGATGAAAGCGAATAGAAGTAAGAAGAAGACTAAAATATCTAGACAACCAACTAGTAATTGACAATAACAACACACATAAACTACACAATCAGACAACAAATGGAATTCATCAAAGTAAACCATAGCTAAATTAGTATATAAATCAACTACACAAAACGAAGAGGAACATGTCAAGATCAGGAGAGGAATTTTACCTTTCTTAGAGCAGCAATACTAGGACAAACGAGCTTGACCGTGAAGCTTTTACACCATTGTGACCTTAACTCGAGGAAGAAGAGAATTGGTACAAAAAAAAGGCTCTCGGTTTTTCGTCCTCTCGATTAAAAAAAATAAACTTCTATTTTTAAGACTGTAAAAATCTCTTCTCCAACTTCTCCTAATCCTCCTCTCTTTTCCCACCTCAACACTAAAGAAAAATGGAGTTTTATATAGAGGAAATTTGGGGTCGATTTAGGAGGGGGGGGAATCCGTTAATTAATTTTTTTAAAATTATTCCGCTATTTTCGAATCAACAGTGAAGGGGATGGGAAAAAGCTGTGACTTCCGCGAAAAGGGGAAAAGGGGACGTGAAGGTGATGGGTCTGCAGGCGAGGAAGACAGTGAAGGTACACTGTTGCACCGTTTGGAGTGGACGGGTCGAGAAATTTTGTAAATTTTTGTACGTATTTGGTATGCGTTTCTGGGTTTTGCTTCGAACTGTTGGGTTCTTGCGGGTTTCAGGGCGCATCATTGGAGAAGAAGGCATATAGGGGTCGTAGGGTATGGCTATGTATTGTACGCTGGGTATTGGAACGTATTGAATTGTTGTACGTTGTATTGTTGGGAATTGTTATGGTGGGCTGGAAAGAGTTGGGTCTCTTTGTAAATGGGTTAAGGTTATTGGAGAATTGGGATGGCCGGGAGAAAATGGAAAGTGTTGGGCTGATATAATGTAAAATTGGAAAGGCAAAACTACATAATTAGACATACTTAACTATTATATATACATATTTTATCTATAGTTTAAAAATAGGAAAAATTATATATAATAGCAAACTATTAATTCAAATTAAATGTTATAAATATACTTTGATTTAATTGTACCATAGATCAAACTATTGCTATTTTCGCCACTCTCCCTAGTGGAATCTCGCTCGCCACTCTCGTTTGGTGGCAGTCTCGCTCGCCTCTCTCGCTTTTATACAAACACAAATGTATAAAATGTGTTTGTGTTTGTATAAAGCGAGAGAAAATTGTATATATACATATGTTTTCGTTCCCCTTTCTCAGATCTCGCTCGCCACTCTCCCAAATTTCGCTCGCCTCTCTCGCTTATACAAACAGAAATGAAATGTATAAATTGTGCTTCTGTTTGTATAAAGCGAGAGAAAATTGTATATACACATGCAAAAACATATATCTTCGTCCTATACACTTATAATTATACAATACAAATATTTTCCTGCCCAGTTTTCTTTTGCCTTTCTCTTTTTCTGTTTTTATACATACACAGATTATACAATTGATCTTTTATATACAACTGCTTTCTTTTGTATATGTATAGCGAATTATACAATTGCTTTCTTTGTATATGTATAGCGAATTATTACAACTGTTTTTTTGTATATGTATAGCGAATTATACATAAATATGTTTGCTATGGAGCGCAATTATGCAAACTTTGCTATAGCATACACATATGAATTTTGTGTTTGCTATATGTGAAAGTTGCTCTTAAAAATATTGCTCATAATACCACTTTTAATAATTATACCATATATTTTTAAAAATTAAATTAGATACATAAATTCCTTAAATATGATATGGATAATTATCTTAAAATTTAAATCCCTTAATTAAAGGTACTTTAACAATTCAACCTCCCCCAATCTCCTCCCCAAACAATATCATTCCCCCCTACCGTACTCCACTCTCACTCCGAGAAAGAACTCCGGAAATGGCAAAATTTTGCGCTTTCATAGAACCACATTATGAATGTAATGTTGTGCACTATCTGTTTGCTAAGAGTGTGATTATAGCTTTTGTGTAATATTTTAGAAGGCAAAGAGGCAACCACTCTTCTAAACAAGAATTTTATACTTCTTCTTTCTCTACTTTGTTTCAGTTCAATTTACATTAAATTCTTCCTCAGGTGTCGCCGGACACCGAAGAAGCCATGCTCAGGTTTTATATTGTTTGTTTTCGTTGTTTCTCAACTATTTTAATGGCTGACTATTCACAAAATCAATGATTCTTGTTAAAGTTTAATTCAAATTAATAAATCGTGTATCTCGCCTTTAATTGTTGGATACATGTATCTTGCCATTAGTGATTCAACCCGATGAAGAAGATGAAGAGGTTAATCCAATCTAATAAATTATGTATCTCGACTTGGATACATGTATCTCGTCATTAATGATTCAAGTCGATGAAGAAGATGAAGAGGTTAATCCAAATTAATAATCGTGTATCTCAACTTTAAAAAATATTGGATAAATATATCTCGCCATTAATGATTCAAGCTAATGACGAAAATGAAGAGTACAATAACATAATTAATTGGGTTTATGATTTCATTATTTTAGGAATACTTGTTAAAGTTGATACTCAAGATCCTACAAATTTGTTGGGTTGTTAACTAGTCAACAATTAATCCTTTAATTAAGGAAATAAGTTACAGTCCCTTTAATTCAAATTAATAAATTGTGTATCTCAGCTTTAAGACTGTTGAATACATGTATCTCACCATTAATGATACATGCATCTAGAGGCCAAAATATGGTATAAAAAGTAATATTACAAACTATCGGGAATCCTAGTAATTGAGATCTAAAGTAGTGAGATTTATGTAAGATGCCCAATTGGAAATTGGAAAATGGGTTGATGGGCGGCTGAATGAATTGGAATGTTGGGCCAAGATTTTGGTCAAATTGGATATAAATGGGTCTTGAAAAGGAAGCTAAGATGTGGTCAATTTGACTTATGAAAATAACCACGTAAATTACAATTTCGATCAAGTTGAGGCAATTGGTTGAATTTGGCCAAAATTAAAATAAGATGAATTAATAAAATTAGTTAACGAGCTTCTTAATCTTAACAAAATAAATTAATAAACTTAATTATAAACTAACTAGTTTAAAAATATAAAATATTGATTAACTAAACTAAATCCAAATATTCAAGTAAAACTAAAACTTTTTTGAGACGATTTTCGAATATTCATAAAATATACTAAATATATATGAAATTATATAGAACTTACAAAAATGAAAAAATTACTTAAAATGACTTGGGAATAATATTTTGAATTTTATAAAGTCAATTATTTCAAATCGTTTGGAATTTAAGAAGCTCGATGATTAATTTATATTGTGGAGGGCCAAAATTGGGTGTCAACATACACAACATCCTAATCACAAATATACACTAACATAATTCAAAAGATAAGATTATCTAAAATAAATGAACACTTGAAAATAACTAACACTTGAAAATTACATTCAAGACATATCTTCCTTATGCTTGAGGAACATCTAAATCACAAAGGGAAAAAGGACAAATATACACTAACACAATTCAAAACATAAGATTCTCTAATACAAAGGAAGACTTGAAATTAACTAACACTTGAAAATAATCAACACTTGAAAATTACATTCAAGAACATATCTTCCTTATGCTACACATCATCTAATGAACGAAAAGTAAATCACTTGAAAATTGCAACAACAAATACAACAAACACAGTAAGTGACAATATACACAACATCTTCAACTTCGATACTTTCGCTTCCAAATTTCTTGATTAGTTCACCTCAAAGTGGTTTAAACTCTCTAAATTCTCCAGTTTTTTTTGTTTAAATTGTCTCTTTCAATCTTAATTGCATTCAACGACTCTCTCAAATTTTCCATTTTCAACATAGTAACTTCCAATTTAGACTTCAGTAAATTTCCTTCAATGGAAAAAATTCTTGGAGAACTATCTTCCCACCTGATGAGAAAAATAGAGAAGAACTCATAATCAAACAAAATAGAAGCATAAATCATACAAATTTAGATTTAGTGAAAAAACGTACCGTAGGTTTTAAACATTTCTAAAATCTTCTTCCGGGGTTCAATGGAGTCCTTGAAGTGAAACAACGAGTCATTTCACCATAAAACAAATACACCCTTCATTCCTAATATTTCACTTCATCTTTCAACCTTATTCCCCAATATATTCACCTACAATATGGAAAACAGTACAAAATACACACATGTATCACCATAAAAAATCACAAAAACACTCATGATTTTTTATGGTGATACATTAGTGTATTTAGGTAGTATTTTTCTAGATTGTAAGCGAATATATTGGGGAAGTAAGGTTGGAAGAGAAAGTGAAGTGTTGGGAATGAAGGTTGTATTTGTTTTAATCAGTGGGGTAAATGTAATTTGGGGCGGGTGTAGTTAATTTGGGTCAGGTATAGTTAACTTGAGTCGACTGTAGTCAATTTAGATCGGGTATAATTAGTAATGGGTGAGTTTGTAAATTAATTTAAGTAATTAAATTGTAACCAATAGATGGTAGCCACGCATTAAAAATATTATTTAAATGATAATCCACCATAAAAGTGATCAATATTGGACCCAAAGGTAAATGAATGGGTATTTGGGAGCCAATGGATAGATGTCAGGGGTATTTGGGAGCCAATAGGTGGATGAAGGGTAGTTTTGTACCATTTCCATTAGTTTGAAGATATTTTAGGCCCTTTTTTATTTTTAAAATTGGTAAAAATTGTATTCTTTAACATTCAGTGCTATGCTGGCCACCTTCAAAATTTACAAAAGAAGTCATGGATAGTTAAAGGAACCTATAAAATCCACTAATTGAATTTCTTCTTCTATATTTTGTTCTTTACACCAAAATCTTAATGTAGTAATAACTTTCCATTTCATATTTTGTACATAACATTCTTTTCCTCAAAAGATCCTCTAATTTCTCCCCTTCAAGATAATCCACCATATGCAGGCTGAAACTGTTCTACACCACCTCTTCTGACTCTTACCCCTCTCTTCATCCAGCAACTTAAGAGGTCTGTTGTGTGCTATGGCATGCTCTAGTTTATATTAGTTATGCTGAAGAAGAGCTCCCACACTTGTGCAGTTACTTTGCAGTGAAGAAAAAAGTGTTTGTTGGTCTCAAGTGCCTCTTTGCATAGTGTACATCTAGAGGCTGATTCTTCTTTTCTGCATAGCCTTATGTATCAAGCAAGCTCTCTTAGCCACTAACCAAGAAAAACACTTCACCTTTAGTGGAGCCACACTCTTCCAAATGGTATTCCAAGAGCCTGCTGCTCTACCTGTAATTTTTAGCTAATCCGTATTTGTAAACTCTATTAACTGAGAACATGCCATCATTGCAATGCCGCATTATCGAGTTTGTCTTCTTCCATGTTAGTACCAAGGAATCCATAAATCCTATTCATCAAATCTGTCACCCAGGCTATTTCCCCATCATTAAGGAACCTCCTAAAAAACAAATTCCATCCCTATGGTGACTATATTTCATGTGTGCTGCATTCAGGGTTTACACATATAGAGAAGAGTCCTGGAAATAAAGATTGTAAGGTGCCATCACCACACCAATCCTTTTTCCGAAAAGATGTGCCCCTTCCAATTTTGACCTTTGTGTTCGCCTTGAATGTCAACCAGAGATTTTTAATTGACCTCCAAACTCCAACTTCATAGATGATAATCACTTCATTTCTACACCACTGCTCCTCATGTCCATATTTATGGGACATCACTCCCTTCCATAAGGTCTGATCCTATTGATTGTACCACCGAAGCCACTTCATGATCAAGCTATCATTTTGTAATTTTAGGTTTCTCACTCCTAGACGACCATATATTTTGATTTGTTGTACAATAGCCCACTTCACCAGGTTGCAATTCTTCTCGATTTTGTTCCCTTGCCATTAGAAGTCCCTTCTTAGCTTGTCTAGAGTCTTAACCACTTTCCCATGGATAGGAAAAAATGACATTACATATGTTGCTAGGCAGTCTAGTACTGAATTGATCAATGTAACTCTCCCTCATAGAGACAGATATTGTGATTTCTATAAGGCCACCTTATTCTCAGGTTTTTCAATTATCCCATCCCAAATGTGAAGGGTGTTGTGTTTAGCACCTAATGGAATTCCTAAATAGATTGTGGGCATTTTCTCTATCTTGCATTCAGAATATCTGCTAGTGTCTGTATCTCCCGAACTTCATTAACCAGAAAAATGTTGCTCTTCTTCCAATTCACTCTCATCTCTGAACATGCTTCAAAACCACCAATATTACCCTAAGGTAACATATTTACTCTTGTACAACTTCACAAAACACCAGTGTATCGTCTGCATATAATAGATGTGTCAATTTCATAACTTCATTGGCCCTATTTTTTATGTTGAATCCTCTTATCCAGTTATTGATTGAATCCTTTCTCATCAAACTTATCAGTCTTTCCATGGCAATAATAAATAAAATAGGTGAAAATGGGTCCTCTTGCCTAAGACCCATTTCTGATGGAAAAAAACATATAGGTTCTCAATTTATCAAAATAGAGAACCGGGTCGTTTTAATGCAAAATTCAATCCATTTGAGTCATCTGTACAAAAATTTCATCTTTCTAAGCGTGTTGATTAGATAGTTAAAATCATTAGTGAAATATGATTACATAAGCATTACATAAACACTCAATTTTCAAGATTATTGTGTTGCTCCCATAAATGCTCTATTAATGTATTATAGAGTTCAAATGAGTATTTTTATCCTTAATTTTTTTATATCTAGCTAAAAATTATTCAAACTAGAGATTTTCATCTACCACAATTTATGTTGTTACAGTTGAAGCCTCTACGATATCTTGAATTGGGGCATTAAGATCACGTTCATCCTCTATTATCATGTTGCTTAGTATAATACATGTACTCATTATATCATGTATTCTTTCTCCAAAAATGTGACAATTATGCGATAATTGTAAAACGTGATTGCAAAACTCCGAATGCACGTTCAACACCTTTCTAGCTACAATTCTTATTTCATCGCGAAATATTTCTTATTTTGAAAATGTGGATCATGAATAGTTTAGACAATTGTAGACCATTTAGGATATATACCACCAGCTTAATACAACCCATATCATATTTTTTTTTCTTGAATAACATAATGGGCGGGAGGCGCAATACTGCTAGCAAGATTGGGAAATAAATGTTACTGTATCATTTAAATTTTGTGCATTCATACTTAGTGAATAATAATAATAATTTTAAATTATATCACCTAAAATTGCGAAAATTAAAAAAAAAGTATTATTAATTCGGGGTGAAAGTAGTATATATTAAGCATATTCTTGAGAAAATGGCCAAATGCCCCCCTAATCTATTACCGAATTTCCAACTACACACTTAAACTTCACGGGGTCCTATCACCTCCCCCCCGACTGTTTAAAATTGAAATTATTGTACCCCGGTAATTAATTTAATCCCAACAAATTGATGAATAAATCAGTTTAAAAAAATTACTCTTCAAAAATACCAATAATCAAAACCTCTGCAACAAAAGTTACAATTATTATTATTAAATCATAAAAAAAATAATTTGCCATCAAAACTCTCTGCAATTCGTTAGTATGTTTCTTTTACTACATATGTGGAAAATATTAAAGTTTAAGATATTTTCTACTAATTAACATGTAGACTTTATAATCAAACCAAAAAATACATATTACCAATAAAAAATATTAACATGTTGTAACAACAGAAGTATATCATTATAAAGTAGTATCATTAGCCTTACCAACTAAATTTAAACACAACATTCAGTTCAATCATTCTAATATGTTTAAGTGAAATTACATTATCGTAATATCTAATTAAATTAGAAGAAACCTTAATAATTTCAATAAGATTACTAGTTGCGAATGATCTTCTTGTGTCCATAGTGATATGCATTCACTAGCTAAATTACTTGTGTGACTATCAAATTTAAAACCGTAACCGATACTAAGGAGTAGGATTCAAAGCAAGCCTTAACAATAATTTATATAAAATTGGGCAGAGTTTCCCCTGTTTTTGGGCTTGTCTAAAAATATTCCTGTCTTAGAATCCATAACATATCCGACCAATATCGCCAAAAATAAGTCATAATAATCATCAACATTCTATTCAAAATATAATAATACTGAATTCATCTCAAAATACGAAAAGAAGTCTAATACTAGTCACAAGTCGATAATGACAAAACAATACATATGACAATAGTGAATTGCTCGACTTTAAGAGTTAAATAGAAAAGAATGATATCAAATAAATATCTTCTTGCCCACACAAAGCAATTTCCGCTAACCAAAATTTTTTCAACTCGTGCACTCTAGCTAAAGAAAGCATCATCGACGTCACTGCGATCTCTATAATAAAATATAGCAGAGAGTGAGTCGCTAGCTCAATCAGTAATAACAATTAACTACAAATTTTTATAATAATAATAAAATATAATGAAATAAACACCCTTTTCAGAAATGGTGACAATAATCAGTCTTGTTTGTTTCATATAAGCATAACTCAATGCCTACTCCAACTGTTCATCCCATTTAAATGCTTTTTAGGTACTCCTTGTTAGTGTAAAAGCTTACTCCATATGACTCTAGAATAGTCACATATGAACTGTAATTATTATTATATTTTGATAAAGTAAGAGATCATATAAATGATATCAAGAAGATGCTTGTGGATCAGTAGTTTCTAAAGAAGATAGAAACTTGTGGATCAACATTTTCAGCCTGGATATTTATCTCAATCAAAATATTGTAAGCTTATGCGGCCAAGGACATTATGTAAACTAAAGCAATAGAGCTTTTGCCTTTAGCTTGTGCCTACTCCAACTCTTCAGCCCATTTAAATGTTTTTCTAGGTTCTCCTTGTTAGTGTAAAAGCTTACTCCATATGGATCTAGAGTACTCACGTATGAACTATAATTATTATTACTTTTTGATAAACTAAGAGATTGTAATAATAATGTCAAGAAGATTCAGCTTAGATAGTTAAAAAAACAGTGAGATTGAAGTTAATTACGATGCTAGGAGATGTGATGATTTTTATTTTAATATAACAGGGATTTTGATCATTTTTTTGTGTCTTCAAAACTTATTTGATTTTTTAGGAGAGGTTTGAGATTAATTTGGATGAGCATTACGTGAAAGATATATAGTTGCGAAGATATCCTGAAAAATAGAAGCAGACAGTGGCGTTTCAAGTTAAAACAACTATTTGAAAGTGCACACTTCGAGGAAGAAGCTCGTAAAATTGAAGTGCCAGAGTTGACCCTTGAAAATTGAAATAGGCTTGGTGACATGTGGATCAATCCACATCATAAGGTAATTTAGATTCATTTTATAGTCTTTGTTATTAAAGTTACAATATTTCTATTCTTTTTGTAGAAACGATACGACATAAACAAGGTCAATATAACTAAGCTTAAATCTAATCATTTCATGGGGTCAAAAGCGTTTGTAGCAGCTCGTGCTGAAATGGTAAGTTATACCCTTTTTATTCTTTTAAATAATAAAAATTTAGTACTATTTCAATTATTTTCTTATTATAAAGGGTGGGACTAAACCTGAAGGAGTAGAACCTGATAGAATCGAGTTTTACAAGCATACTCATTACACGAGTGAAAAAGGATGGTCTTCCGTAGAGGCGGAGACTTATTATGTAAGAAAATTAATATTTATACTTCATATACTCATTGCATTTGTCTGATTAATATTCTTCTGAAGTTGTTCCTTCTCCTTTAAATAGTATTCATATTTTTATATAGAACAACATGATTGATTTGAAAGATATATATACTTCGGGAGAGTCTTCCATGACTATTGATGAAATTGTGGATACTATTCTTGGTACAAAGTTGGGATATATAAAAGGCCTTGGGTATGGTCCAAAACCTAATACTACAAGAGCTACACAAAGGAGAACGACAGAGTTAGAAGACTCTCTCAAAAAGGCGAAACAAGAAGATGCTAGTGCCCAACATGACTTACAGAAACGATTAAATGTAGCTGAAACTGAGGTAGAATACCAACAGTCTCAGATACTAGACCAGCAATCTCAGATTCAAGACCAACAGTCACAAATAAAAGCATTAAATTCTCAGTTGGACACTGTAGTAGCACGCCAAGAAGACATGTTTAGGAAGATACAACTCTTTGCTCGCTCATCGCCATCAAGGTTAGAAGTAATGCAAACTTATATGATATTTTCTATTTAATTTTTTTTAATAAATATATAAATATGTAACATTTAGTATCTAACTTTGCATATAATTTTTTATGATGCATCGCTCCATCAGAAGGCTGACTTAAGGTATATTTCTATTTTTATTTTGCTAACTCAAATTTCATGTTTAATAAGTTGTAGTCTATACAAATTCATTATATCATGATGTACAAGTTAATACCTTGCCTAAAACAGATCAATATTAATCATGCCCAATACTTTAAATTTCAGTTGCTTCTAATGTTACTGGAAAAAGTGTAGAAAATGATATAGTACATTATAGAGGGAAGCATTGCTAGTAGCTAGAGATTAAGAGGAGATTTCCTTCTTATTACAAAATTTTGTAGCTTTTAAGACCATGTGAGTAGGATATGAACATTATAGAGTTACAATTACTATCCTTATCAGTCTCTTACTCCTTGCTGCTAGTGTATCTGTTCATTGAGTGATGGTTTGGTATGCTTTTTCTTAATTTTTTATAGCAAAATTTGGTAATATGAGGTAACTAGTTTGATAGGTATTCAAGAAAATGAAGATTAACATAAAGTGGGGGTGTTTCGGTATGTATATGATGTAGTAGCTGTAAACAACTCATATTAGGACAACCAATTCCTTGAAACCAAATACTGCAAGTGTCACAATAGTCCCTTATTGTCAAGCCCCCTTGCAGCTTTGGTCTAACCATATTAGATCATTTAACTAGGAAAAACTTGTGTGTTTTGCTGTTACCCTCCAAAGGAAGGTCCTGGAAATTGTTGTTAGAGTTCTTAGTAGTAAAAACAATCATGTTTAGACTTGGTTGTTACTTTTGAGATCTCTTATTATCCATGATAGTATTAATTAATCTCTTAATTAGAATGTTGTTATTGTTAAAGTTTATAATAATCCTTAGAGTTGTCTTGGAGGTGTGTTACTTTGTAAAGGTAAAGTTAATTAGTACATTACTAGATGATATGGTAGTCAACAACTTGATGAGAGTAGGAGATCAAAAGAAATATAATGTCTATCTTTTTTTTTTGTAACCATATAAACATTACCATTACTAAAACGAAAACATACACCTAAAGAGCCCTTGAGCACAACAACTACATCTCAAGCCTCCAACAAGACACAAAACTAGTTACACTTTCAGCCTTTGCAAAAAAACACTACATCTGCAAGCTCTTTTTGATGAACTGAGTATGTCTATTCTATGTAAAATCTCCCTCTTAATTTGTGTGTATCTCAGTTGTTTGTATATGTACTCATTTGGAAAAATTCCAGTTCTGGACTCTCCGAGTATGGTAGATCATTGCCCCCCAATTCGCAGCTATCACTTGTTTCTGAAACTGCTTCCGTTTCTTCCTTTTAATTTTCAGCATTACTTCCTTCACCTCCCCCAGTTGTATAGGCAAGCATGTCCATTAATCAACACCCATGTTGACCTCAGTGATCCATGATCATTCATTGAACAAGTGTTTGACTGTTTCCATCTTCTGAGCACCACATAAACAACAATTAACTTCCTCCACTGAGATGTTCTTCTTCATCAGACTTTCCTTAGTTAGCAGTCTGTCTTGGACAGGTAACCATAGAATAAATCTATGTTTAGGTTGAGCCACTGCACTCCAAATGCATTCAACAATATGTGAACTGTTGTGGTGCCCTCTAGTATCAATATAGCTCCTTGTGATTGAGTATTCACCTCCCGTCAGCCTGTACCTATCTTGCATATACCAACGTCTCATTTTGTCTTTCATGGTGTGAATCTTCCTCCAGTACCAACTGCTATCTACAAAAGCTTTCTAGTTATGCATGATAGAGGGTGATTATTTTTACTGTCGAATTACAAGTAGTTATAAGCAGATTTACTTAGTAACTTAACTGAGCAAGAGATTAACTAATGAGTTTAGTAGCTTAAATACTTCATATAGTTTGTAAAGAGGTTGGGTCTTAGTCTTAGACTAAAATAGGAAATTTTATTGAAGCAAATGCTTTGCAGGAACATATATAGGGCTGAGTAACTTGGTACAAAGAAATGCAAAAAAAATTGATTGCTTATATCATAATAGAACTACTGTGCTTGGTAAGTAGGATAAACCATGAGGGCAAAGCCTCACTTGTACTAATTGTTAACTAAAATAAAATGAAGTCCATTTGAATAAACTAATGAATCAAAAGTAAATATCAAACCCCACCCCACGAGCATAAATCCTATTATTATTATTATTATTACTTATTATAGTTTACAATCAATCATATTGGTCCTAGCAGAAAAGTAGTTGTCGTATCTGAAAATGAGACTGAATAGAACTCTTCCCAGATGGAAGAAATTGAATTGTAATACCAGGGACCATCTATCCAATAATCTTATAAAGCTGCGCATTACAATATATGAAAGACAAATTATGTTGTATATTTTACTTTTTAAACTTAGCATAAATACTTTAAATTAATTCTTAATTTTGTTTTATTTATTTTATCACAGATATAAAAGGAGAGAATTGAATCAAAATCGATTGCAAGCTATGTGTCACCACATTATTGCTACTTTGGAAGGAACTTTTAATTATTTGTCTAAGTTTAGGAGTAATATTTAGTATATTTCAGTTAGATTTTCTTATTATTGGACATATGTTACTTTTATTTAAGGAGTTTATAATGAGATATTATCTCAATATAATTTTCGTTGTTTTAAATTATATGATCATGGCTGAATTTTATTATTATCTAGTATGTTTTATTGTTTAATTTTTAATTTATGCAACTCTAATTTAATAAATAATACCAATACAAAATAATTAAATGTCATTATTTATTTGTAATTAGCAACAAAATATTTTATCATCAAAAGTAATTTTTAGCAACGACTATATTAAACTTTTCAAGACAAATATTTTCGTCACGAAATAAATTAGTTCATTACAAGTTGACTAAATTTAGTGACAAAAAATGCATTGTCCTAGTACCTCTTTTTTATTGAATACGAATTATTTTTTTATGTTGTGACAATTCTAATTGTCACTAATCGTGATAATTTATAATGAAAATATATATTGTCAGTAAAAATAATACTTTTAGTGACAAAATGATAGATTTAACCACAAAACTATTAAGTTTTTTTATAACAATAAAGTTGTCCCTAATTTATACATTTAAGGACAAAATATTTTTTTGTATATAAAAAGTAGTCATTACTGACGAAACTACATTTGTTCAACTACGAAATACATATAACTTTAGAGACAATTAATGTCATCACTAATTGAACTACATAATTCGTGACGACATAATTTTGTCGATAGTAATAACATTTTTAGTGACAAAACATACTATTAACTAAAAAAAAATTATACTTTTTATGAAAAATAAATTAGTCACAAATATTAATGCATTTGGAGACGATTTTTCTTTTTGTGGTTAATATAATACTTTTAGTGACGAAACACTAAATCGTCTTTGTATACTTTTAGCGATGCATGTTTAGTGACGACTGATTGACGAAATTTTTTTCGTCACACAAAATTTTAAGTGACGAAATTTGATTTATAAATGACGAAATTATTCGTCCTTGATAATCAAATTTGTTGAAGTGAGCTTGCTACAACAAAAATCTTAGGAAAAAAGAGAAGTCGACGATGTGTTCCACATCATCGTCATCGTTGGCGGCGACGACTACGATTTTGAAAAGGAGAAGGTCGGCAAGAATTTTGATTCCCATTTGTCATTTCGTCCACTATTTGATTGATATTAAGATCATTTTCATGAATGCATATATCAAATTTCTTAAATTGGAGTTAATGAATACATAACAATGGCGAAAAGTTGAATCTGGTGAGCCGACCCGGAAAAGCTTCTCGACCATGTGAACACATCGAGATGCAGATCTTAGGGCTCTTGATGCATGGTACAAACAAGCACTCCATTATTGTTTTCAATCGCCATAGTCAAAAACATTTTTATTCTCAAAATCAAATATGGGTTTCATCGGAAATTCAAAATTCTTCGTTGGTTTGGATTAAAATTACAAATTTGAAGCTCTGAACTACCAAAATAAGAATTTGTCAACCGAATTAACCTTGTGGTTTGACCATGTTGAAGGATGATTAACAACTACAATAATATCAATAAAGAGTTGATTTTCGAAAATTCCTAATTCCATACAAAAATTAGAATCAAGAGGAATACAAAAATTCTATGGTAAATCCGGTGAAGATAGTAATGGCGGCAACCATGTATAAATGTCGGGAGATGGACAGATCTGGTCACGAAGAAGGAAGAGGTTTCTATGAAGAAGAAAGAAAAGAATAAGAAAAAAACAATATATATATATATACTAAAAATAAAGTTTTAATATTTGTTTTCGGTGCTCACTCTTTCAGAGAGAGTGAAATACACTCACTTCGCCACATAAGCATTTAGGGGGATGATAATTTCAGTTTTAAACAGTTCAGGGGGGTGATAGGACCCCGTGGAGTTTAAGTGTGTAGTTGGGAATCCGGTAATAGATTGGGGGGAGGGGATTTGACCATTTTCTCGCATGTTCTTTAAAATTTTATATTACATAAAAAAATTTTGGAAAAATTACGCGTATAAGCAAACGTATACTAGTTAATTAGTTAACATAGTTATAGTTTGTCTTAATTACAATTCGTGACCTACTTTTAGCTATAATTATGCGGTTCTATTTTTTAGCTTTGTATAATTCACACGTTTGTATAATTCAGAATTTATATAATATAATTTGTAGAACTTTTGTATAATTTGGAATGTGTATAATATAATTTGTATAACTGTTTACACTTCTGATGTTTGTAATTGTATATGTAAGCGTCTAAAGTTTTAATCCTGAAATACAGTAAACAGGAAAAGAAAAATAGCAAGCAAACAATAATATTTGTATTTGAATTAATGCGAAGGTTACAATCTTTATAGAATATCTTAAAAAGATATGTAATCCCCTGATTCTTCTCTTCACAGATGTTCTTGATTTGGCGGAATACTTGCGGCTCAACACTTGGAGCGAAGACTTCTTTGTATGAGGAAGACTTGCAGATCACCACTGAAGAGCAACTATGTATTTCTATGTGTATGTATGTCTGTGTCCCTTCTGGTCTTATGAAGACCTCTTTATATAGGCTTGAGCTAGGGCCTTAGGGGTATTTTGGTCCAAGCAATTTTTGACCCCTGGGCCTAAAGAACATGAGTTGGGCTCATCTTGTCAATTTAATGGACTGGCCCAAATGTTATTTGGACTTGATTTAAGTCATATAATTTTGACTTAAATATTAATCCGACTTTATTAACCAATAATTTGACTTGGTCAACGTATCATGAATTTAAGATTTAATCCAATTTTGTATGGATTTATCAATAAAACTTCACTGTCTACACCAACTCCAGAAATTCAACAAGCCTTAACATAAATTCATCAGCAAATACACTAAGATAATAAAAATAAAGCTAAGACTTCATATCACAGATCTAAGATTAAATTGATTGAAACATTCCCCAAATTAGAAAGATTAGATAAATTTAAAAGTGAGCGTAAGAAATGTACCTTTTTATCAAGGAACCTGACATCAACGCCTCTAAAAATCATCAATTAAAAAAGACTTATAACCAAAACTTCATGTTTTTTAGGTGCGGCAATCTTTTGGTGCCTGTTCTCCGATGGTTCGCATATGAGGAAAAGGAGGAGAAGGGCGATGTTGTGGTTTTGCTGGAGCCGGAGGCTCTTCACGGTAATTTTGTAGTGTAGCAGCGGTTGGGGAGAGGATAGGGAGGGTGTGGGCGGCTCGTCTTCAACAGAGGATAAAGATGAAAAGTGATTTAGGTTTTGGATGAATAAAATAGGAAAGGGTAAAATATTTGTTGATCAAGATAAGATGGACGTTTAGGATTAAAAGTTGGGGTTAAAAATTTATATTGGGCCTAATTGATTAATTAGGTTTGAATTGAACAAAATTAGATAGAAAGATCTAGGACTTAAATAGTTTAGAGGAAAATAAATTATTATCTAATTAAAAAATACTACACATATTAAAAACCTTAAATGAATGATAGTATCTTTTCATATAAAAGAGATACACCACATTATATTGTACGTATTATATACTAAATAGATACATCAAATTTGAAAGAATGAAATCTTTATTTCAAATTAAGAACTGATAAAAGTAAAGAGCAAAAAATAAATAATATCATCAATAATAATAATAATAATAAGAATTTTTGTAAATTATGAATACAAAAGTTGTCACGATGAAAAATGGGTGTGATGACACTCATCTTATCCCACCAAGAGAAGTCATTATAAAACCAAAAAACATGAGGATAGAAATGATGAAATTTAAAATATCAATAACATAAATGCAGATAACTTAGTTGTAACACCTCAAAAATTTCTAATCTAAGGCCCGAACCACTATTTAATTGCATGTAAAATTGAATTGTGTGATTCTTAAGTTACTCATATGTGTAAATGTCATTTTTTTGGTGTTCGAATGGATTTGGATATGATTTAAGGTCACAAGAACCCCCTAGCACAAAGTTGAGTTGAAATCTTCATTTCCGATTAAGTTTTGACATAAGATTCTACTTAGGTCAACTTTAAATGATCATATCCCCCCGGCACATAATGAATTAGGTGAACTATGACCTATTAAATTAAAAGTCTTTGAATCTTCTTTCCAATGCCACCAAGTTTGCCTAATTTCATGATCAGAGTAAAAAGTTATGACCATTTTACCAAAAACTGTCAAACCAGAGTTTTCTGAATCTGTGAATGACGTCTCTAACCAGCATGCCATGGTTTGAACGACGACCCATCCTGTCAAGTCATCGATAGAGTACTAGGGGTCAAGTTTTTGGACCCAAATCATACAGACCCAATCGACGGTCTGTAGGTGGACCTACTGGTCGTCGTTTAGACCTGTAAATGGACTTTTGAGCCTTAGAAACTCAATATAGAATCCACAGATTGGATCTACGGTTCGTGGTTCAAACCACGACTCGTAGATGGTCCCGCGGACAGTTTTTGACAACTTTTAAAAAAGGATAGTTTAGTCTTTTCCCATCCTTTCAAAGCCTAACCCATGAATTTTTTCACCTACTTAAGGTCTAAACAGTGCTTAAACAATATTTTATGTTCTTTAACACTTCAAAGACTTAGAACAAGGATTGAAGAGGATAAAAGCTAGGGTTTTCTATCGTTCTTCAAATTCCATCAATTTTGCCAAGAACTTTGTTCTTCCCAGGCATGTAAGAGTATCATAGTGATGGAGTGAGTTCGTCCTCACTCCCTACATCTACTTTCTATCAGTAAAGAATAATCTAGGGTTACATCCTTAGTTTTGATAATTCTTGAGATGAGTTCGTTGTTGAATTCCGAGTTGTTATTCCTAATTCTCGAGTTGCTATATAGTATGTATTGAGATTCTTGAGTTGATTATTCAAGCCTATTTTTCAGTATGAACCCTATTATATGAAGTATTTACTGAGTTATTGATGAGAATTATTTAACCGAATAATTATCTTAAATTGATTTTCTCATAAGGTAAAAGGAGTTTTTGAGGAAAGTTTAAAGAAGCATTTTGAGCAAAGCTTAAGGGAATTATTGACTGCCAAATTTATCATTTTACAGTGAGAAAAGAGAAATTTTGATTTCTAAACAAGTAATGAGTTCAGAGTTAATTCAGAGCAGTTACCTCTTTTAAAAGGATAGTTGGGCAATTATCTAAACCAGAGAAAGAGTAATGTTTTTATATATTGAGCGAAGGTAAATATTATTGGGAGTAGTATTGAGCACCGATATGAGGGAGAGTTCAGACAACTCACAACCCTCATAAACCATATCTTGCCAACATGGGTACAGATCATACTTTTTAGATGAATTCTTAGAGCCTTCAGGCATAACTTAGTGGATCCACTTAGTTGAGGTGTTCTATATTCTGACACGATGTAGGACAGTTCTGGTAGCATGGACAAGACGTTGTATCATCACTTAGCTCATAGTGATGGTTGTCGGTTAGAATCTCCCAATAGAGTTAAAGTGTATTTTTACATATCACTTATTATGCTAAAGTTAAGAGAATGAGAAAGTTTTTTTTGTAAAGTTTTAATGATTTCACTTCCTTATTTCTTTACCTTCAGTTGAGTATATATCTACATCTATTGCAGCCCCTTTCTTTGAGTTGTTTGAAATTCAACTATATTACATACTCGTACATTCAATGTTCTGATTTTATTCGACCTGCATGTTTTATGATGCAGATACAAGTGTTCATGATCATCAACAAGCGTTCCATTGAGATCACTTTGTGCTTCAGACATCTTTTGTGAGCCTCCTTGCTTTCCGGAGGATTTCATAATTTACTTTCATATTATTGTTGAGTTGTCGTGAGTCTTGTCCCGACTTCTATCCTAGTTCTAGAGGCTTCATATATAGTTAGATTTGATGAGTCTCTCAGTATTTCCCTTTTTGTTTGAGACGTTTTGAGATTGTTTTACAAAGTATTATTATTACTGCACTTAAGTATTTTTCAGACAGTTGAGTTAAGTATTTACTTGAGTTTGAATGTTATAAATTCTATTTTAGAGATTTTTTATCCTTGAGTAAGTCTTCTACTGAACAGTCAGCTAGGACAAGGGTTCACTTGGGGGTTAAAAATGGTTCTCGAGTGCCGGCCACGTTCAGGGTGTAGGCTCGGGAAGTGACAAACTTGGTACCAGAGCACAAAGTTCAAGAGTCCTATGGTGTCTATGAAGCCGTGTCTATAGAGTCCTAGTTATCGGTGTGAAGCGCGCCACATCTATAATTGGGAGGCTACACTATTTAGGAACATTTGACTTTCTTGTTACTCCTGTTCGTGCGATAAAGTTCAACTCTATAAAAGTTTCCTCTAACTCTTGCTTACGCATGTATTTTCAGATCATGCCTCCACATAGAGCTATTCGAGGATGTCCTTCTAGGAGGAATGTTAATCCTCAAGGTCAAGAAGCTCTTAATGCACCAGAAGTGCAACCCCCTCAGGGTGATGTCACTAATGCTGAGTTTAGAAATGCTTTACAGATGTTGACTCAAGTTGTTGCAAATCAGGATGGTCAACAAGTTGTAGGTCGACATGATGTGGCTGATACATCTAGAATCCATGCGTTTATGAAGATGAACCCCCAAAGTTCACCGGATCGAAGGTCACTGAGGATCCGAAGAACTTTGTGGAAGAACTTCAAAAAATGTTTGAGGTCATGTGTGTTGCTGATATAGAGCGTGTGGAGTTAGCCTTATATCAACTCAGAGGTGTTGCTAGGACATGGTATGTTCAGTGGAAGAAGAACAAGGCAGACGAGACACGAGTTGGGTTGTGTTGGAATATGGTTTCTTGGGGTGTTTCTTTTCCCAAGAGCTAAGTGAATAAAAGGTAAGAGAGATTCTTAATTTGTAGTAAGAGTCTATGAGTGTGCAAGAGTACTGCCTCAAGTTCACTCAGTTTTCCCACTATGCTCTAGAGATGGTGGTTGATGTGAGAAGTAGAATGAGTTTGTTTGTGTTTGGGCTATCCTGTTTATCTAATAAGGAGGGGAGAGAAACTATGTTTATAGGGGACATAGACATAGCTAGGCTTATAATTCATGTACAATAGCTAGAGGAGGACAAGCTGAAAGATAGGGAACAGTTCCGCAATAAAAGGGCTAAGACAACAAATCATGAGTCTGGCCAGCAAAAGATCGAGAATAGACATCTGTCATCTTTCCAACAAAGGTCATCTAGACCCGCTCCATCAACAACTAGTGCACATACACCAAGAAATTGGAATGATCACAAGAATCGAAGTTCTTCGAATTTCAAAGCTCATGGTACTCAGTCACAGGGTAATGGTGGCACAGGGGTTTCGGAGCCCACCTTGTGCTAAGTGTGGTAGAACCCATCCGGGAGAATGTCGTTATGGATCCAATGGCTGCTTCAAGTGTTGTCAGATGGGATATGTCATTAGAGAGTGCCCTAAGAATAGGTCGGGTAATGGTGGTAACATATCCCAATCTTCTTCAGCGGCTCCAGTAGATAAATCCACCTTGAGAGAAGCTACTTCAAGGACAGGCGGATGAGCAAACCGTCTGTATGTTATGGCTAGTCACCAGGATCATGAGAACTCGCCAGATATTGTCACCGGTATGCTTAAATACTTTTCTATTGATGTGTATGTCTTACTTGATCCAGGTGCGAGTTTATCTTTTATGACTCCTTGTGTAGCTATGAGTTTTGAGATTTCACCCGAACAACTTCTAGAACCCTTCAGTGCTTCCACACCAGTTGATGAATCTATTTTAGCAAAAAAAGTCTATCGTGATTGTACCATCTCTGTCTATCACAAAGACACCATGGCTTACTTAGTTGATCTAGACATGGTGGATTTTGATGTCATTCTAGGTATGGACTGGCTTCATGCTTGTTATGCCTCAGTCGATTAAAGAACTTGAGTAGTCAAGTTTCAGTTTCCTCATGAGCTAGTTTTACAGTGGATGAGTAGCTCAGCAGTGCCTAAGGGTCGTTTCATTTCATACCTTAAGGACAAAAAGATAGTTTCTAAGGGGTGCATTTATCACTTAGTTTGAATTAATGAATCTAGTATTGAGACACCGCCTATTCAGTTAGTTCCAGTTGTGAGTGAGTTTCCAGAGGTCTTTCCAGAAGATCTTCCCAGAGTCCCTCACGAGAGAGAAATAAACTTCAGAATAGATATCTTTCCTAATACTCAACCTATTTCCATTCTGCTATATAGAATGGCTCCATGTGGGTTAAAAGAGTTAAAATAGCAGCTGAGAGATCTTCTTGATAAGGGTTTCATCCGACCGAGTGTCTCATATTGGGGCGCTTCGGTCTTATTCTTGAGAAAGAAAGATGGTAACCTTAAGATGTGTATCGATTACCGTCAGTTGAACAAGGTCACCATGAAGAATAATTATCCGCTTTTGAGAATTGATGATCTTTTCGACCAACTTCAGGGTGCCACTTGTGTCTCTAAGATAGACCTCAGATCTGGCTATCATCAGTTGATAGTTAGAGAAAGTGACATCCCAAAAACATTATTTAGGACCTGTTATGGTCATTATGAGTTCTTTGTTATGTCCTTTGGTTTTACTAACATTCCCGCAACATTAATGGATCTCATGAACAAAGTATTTAAGCAGTTTATGGATATGTTTGTTATTGTATTCATCGACGACATCTTGATCTACTTGAAGAATAAGGATAATCATTCCAATCATCTCAGAATAGTCCTCCAAACTCTCAAAGATCGATAGTTATATGCCAAGTTTTCTAAGTGTGAGTTTTAACTTGAATCTGTGGTGTTCTTAGGCCACATTGTGTCTAGCGAAGAAATTCAAGTTAACACTCAGAAGATTGAAGCAGTGCAAAACTAGCCCAGACCCACGTCTCCAACTGACATAAGGAGTTTCTGGGGATTGGCTGGTTACTACAGAAGGTTCTTCGAGTGGTTTTCATCTATTTCATCCTCGTTGACTAAGTTGACTCAGAAAACAATGAAGTTTAAATGGTCTTAATCTTGTGAGAAAATCTTTTAAGAATTGAAAACTCAGTTAACTACTGCTCCAGTGTTGATCCTACTGATGAGTCGGGGATTTAAACTCATTTAGGGCTTAGTATTCAGAGTTTTAGTGTCCCCAATGCCTATTTTCTGGTCTGAACTGATGTTAAAATGCTAATTGGCAGTAATGAAGGCAAAAGGGCAAGGCAAGAACATTACCAGGCAAAAAAGAGTGAAAAAGCTAAAGAAAAGCAAGGCTGGTACTCGCCAAAGCCACTCAGTGAGTCGTCGAGTGGCTCTTCATCTTCAACTCGCCAAATTTTACGGTAGGCCAGCCCATGGACGAGACCAACTTGGCGAGAAAATGTATGGTTCAGCGATTCACCAAATGGATCGGCGAGGTCAACTTTGATCGCCTAAAGTTACAACAAATAAAAGTTGAAAAGCCAAGCCAAAAAGGGGATGGAAAGGAACACTCAGCGCATCACCGACCTGATCGGTGAAGCCCAACTTATTTCGCAGAATGGTTTCAAAGTTTAAATTTTGTGAACGTATAAATGCAATTTTCAGAAGAAGAAAAATGAGTTCTGGAGTGGTTTTTAGAGTTATCACATTGTCCAGTTCTGGGTTTTTGATCCCTAACATTCTAAACATTGTTCTTTAACTTTTTGAGAAGAGATTTAGGGTTTATTTTGATTACAAATTCAATTTGAGCATTTTTGAAGACTTGTGGATTGTTTCCCAAGTTGATGGGAAACATAGTTGGTAACGATTTCTTGATCTTTATTATGTGTGGCTAAAACCCCTATTCTTGGGGTGTGATTTTGTGATATGAATGTTTGAATATCTTACGAGTGTTAGTATTTATTGATTTTATTGTTGATTTGAAGTGGGTTCAAAGTTGAGTTTTAATTAATGAATTGTAGTTGAATATGCAATTCTAGCTTAACATTCTAAGCTTGCTTGAGAAAGATGTTTTAGTGTTAAAACTATTAGTTGATGAGTGTAGTGATTGGGTTATTGTAGACTTAGCTGGAAAAAGAGGGTCTAAATTGAATCCTACTAATCTAACTTGAAATAGTAGATTAATTGAGGTATTGGGCTGTTTTCACGTTTTATGCTTGTCGAGGTTCGAGAGAACTCGCTTGATTCGCGATAGTTAATTTAGAAATGTCTATTACACCTAAAACCTAGCCTACCCACTAAGTTTCAACGAATTCTAGTAAATGATAAGCACTCATTTAGCAAAATTGGCATTCAATTGATCACACTCCTAAGGATCCCTATCTACTTATTTGTTCTGGGTTGTTCGTAGTGTTTAACTGTTCACTCAAATCCCCACATTTGACATTAATTTTCAACCCTTTGTCATTTACTTTATTATTTTGAAAATGTCTACTTCTACAAATGATTAGAACACTATTTTACTTCGTACTTGAATTCTTTACCGTATCACTACATGTGGGATCGACCCCAACTCTTAGTCTGGTTTATACTAGTTAGCGACCGCCTACACTTAGAATAGGATGAAGTGTAGTTGAGAGTTATAAAAAATGGTGTCGCTGCCGGGGAATGGTGTTTAGAATTCTTTTAGTGAAGTTTAGTTGTGAACTGATTTTGTTGTAGTTGAATTAACTTATTTTTTGTGCTTTGTTGGCTGCTCCTAAAACAGGTGTAAAGATAAGTGTTAACGGGAGCAATGCTAGCCAACTTGGGCACAATGATGACATCGATAACTTGCACGATGTCAATGAAGATAAATTGGGAAGTGGGTGCTATTCAATTACCTCCGTGTGCAATGCGGTGTTTCATGTTACTAGCACTATGTTGCAGTTGTTGCAAATGAAGGGTATATTTGGAGGTCTAGCTACTAAGGATCCTCGTGATCACATCCGAAACTTTGTGGATGTGTGTGGGCCATTTTCTTTCAAGAACATCACTCAGGAGTCAGTCCGACTTTGTTTGTTTCCCTTTTCCCTAATAGTGGAGGCAACGAAGTGGTTGGCTGATTTACCAAGGGATTCAATCACTTCTTGGGAGTAGCTCACTGATGTGTTTTATGTATGGTTTTTCCCTCCCTAAAAAAATAGTGACATTGAGAGATAATATTCAGAACTTTAAGCGAGTGGATGGTGAACTAATTCATGAGACATGGTTGATGTCTCATAAATTGTTGCTCCAATGTCCAACTCATGACTCCCAAACTATGTGTTGTTACAATACTTTCACCGAAGTCTAGATTCATTCAACAAGGGTGTGGCAGACCAGATCATTCGAGGAGGAATTATGAAATAATCATTTGAAATAACATCTACTCTTCTTGATGAAATGACAAAAATCAACCGTGGTTGGTACACTAGAGAAGATCAAGTGTCTCCTTTGAGCTTCAGGATGACAAAGGAACAAATGGAAAAAGACCAATAGCGGGATGCAAACATAGCTAAGATGATGACCCAAATTGGCCTATTATCAAAACACGTCATGTGAAGTGATTCTAAGGGTATGAATGTGGTCGGAGTTAGTGGAGTGAATCCTGATGAATCACATTTTAAAGCTATGTACAATGAGGAAGTACATTTCCTAACAAATCAAGGAGGAGGTTTCCGTCCGAACTATCTAAGACCGGGCGGGAATCAAGGTTGGAATAGAGATCGTGATGACGGTTAGACAAACCGAGATAGGGATTGGCGTGACCATGGTACAAGTTTAAGAGAGATGGATGGTGACAAAGAACAATATGTACCTCCCCATGAGCATCAAAAGCCAAAAGAGCAAAGGGCCGATCCTGTAAATTTCCGCAATGAAGATATGCTTGCACGCATTCTTAACAAAGTGGAAGGATTGGACAAGGTGCTAAAAGGAAATGAAAGACGACGTCTCATCTCTGAACCAAATAGTTACCTCACATTTGGTTTCGATTAAGCATTTGGAAATATAGATGGGTCAAATCTCGACTCATTTAAATCCAAGACCAAAATGAGGATTACCAAGTGATACAATGGTTAACCCAAAGAACGAATCTTGAAAGCGTGTCTTCTTCGTGCCACAACGTTAAATAAGGAGTTTCTTAGGATACAACCCAAGTTTTTAGTTTTTAATGTTGTTGCTTGAATAACGGTTGTTAGATGTGCAGGTTTTAAATTCAAAATTTGGGGAAAAGAGGCAATTAGGCACTGTTCGGCGACTCGCCGAACAGGTCAGCAAGCTCGATGTGGATCGCCTTTTTGACCAGCTAAATGGCTGGAGTTCTGTAAACTGCGGCAGACAAAAGTACCATTTTACGCATCACCGAGTGGGTCGACGACATAAGTGACATCGCCGACTAGGGTGCGAGTTGAAGGGTCAAAAAAGGCCTTAACCATTTTAAATTCAAAATTCACCTTAATTTCACATTTTCCCACTTTTGCACTCTTACATTTGATAGATAGATCATATTTTTGCATGTTATTTTCGTGTGGAGATCATTTGCTCGAGCGAATTTTGCATTTTCTTTCGTATTTGCTTGCCTAGCATTTGTTTCTGTCTACTTTTGAGGTTGGTGTCCCGATTTTGGCTTGATTTTTAGTAGTTTGTGATGCATGCTCGTAATATTGTTTGATCTATTGCATAATTTTGTAGATTTGATTTATTTTTAAGTGAGGGCCATTGTAGTATCATGTAAGCTTTTGTGTTTTATCCCATAATTGTTAAAATGAGTGTTTAAATTGCTGGAACTTGTGGGTGTGTAGTGCTAATATATTGGGTCTGGTGAGGGTGAAGTGTGAGTAACCCGAATTGCACTGATCGACTGAATTTTCCCATTGATAGAGTGGGTGACGTCATTCTTAAGCGCAAAAGACATTGATTGGTCAATTTTACCATTGATAGAGTTTAGTTGAGCTTGCCAAATGACTCGGTGGTTCGCCAAGTGACCCTTCGATCGCCTTTTTACTCTTGATATTTGATGGTTTGATTATGTAACATTCGGTGATATGCTTGAGCTCCCCATGTTTACTCGGTAACTCACCGAATGTCTTCGCAATCGCCCTTTACAAGCCCTAATTTTAGTTAAATATTTTGTAACTTTCGGCGAGCTACTTCTAGTTTGTCGGATGAAGTCGGCAATCACTGAGTGACCCTGGACTTCGCCGACTTGAGCTAATTTTTGTTCTATTTTGTTTTGTAACTTTCGGCAAGCCCAAATTGGCC
>JAJOOS010002200.1:0-23856 GCA_029582725.1 Solanum chiquidenum
CATGTTAATAACTAATTCATGATGATTTGTTGTAATTCTAGAAACCCTAGGTCTATTCATAATAAGGGAATCAAGAAACTGACTGAAAACTAGGGACCTAATGGGTGAAAGGAACCCACTAGTGAAATCCCACATACCTGGTGACGAATTCCACGGAGAAATCTTTCGATTTCGGGGCAGGAACTGATAGAACCTTGTTGCGTTCTTGAACTATGGTTCTTGACCTTTTTCTCCTCTTAGCATTCTAATTTTTCTAAGTTTGATTAATGATTTGACTTAGGTAAGTTCTAGTTATGTTTCTAGGCTTAAACTGATTAAAATCTCATTATTTAGAGTTTAAACAACGTATCTTATGGGTTAAACGAAATAGGAAAAGACCAAAAGACCCCTGACTTAATTGTTGTCGGAGTGATCGACGGACGGGACTGACGGTCCGTCAATCAATCGAAGGTCCGTCGATTGGGTCCGTCGATCAAGTCTGCCCAACAGGGCTTCACTAAAATGAGCATAACTTTTCACTCAGAGGTCGGATTTTAGCAAACTCGGTGGCGTTGGAAAGAGGATTCAATTATCTATCTTATCATAGGTTATTGGGAACATAATTCCTTTTGTGCTAAAAGTTATGACCATCTGAAGTTGACCCATTAACAATTTTCAGCTAATTGGTTGTTGACCCTTACCTACGGTCAGACCTACGGACCGTGGATCAAATGACGGTCCATGTTGGTCGACCATAGTTCATTTCAGAGGCTGGGTAAAGGAGGCCTCGATCCACGGACACAGACCACGGACCGTGGTCTATCCGTGGGTCGAGACTTAGCCGATTTTTCTGAGCTGGGTTGGGCAGGGGTTGTAGTGGTGAACCACGGACCACCAGCACGGGCCGTGGTCTGACCTATGGTCCGTGGATGGCAACCATGAGTTGCACCTGCAACTTCTCAAAATCTGCATTTTTGGTCTGTTTTGGATACAGGGTGTTACAGTAAGAGCGAGGACGCCCATGAGTTCCTGACTTTATGCCATTAGATGCTAGAGGCAGTGGGTATGATTGATGCACATAGTTTTTGTTTTGTTGCCCTCCAGCTCCAAATACCAACTAGAGAGTGGTGGAGGACGTGTGTAGGGTCTAGGCTAGTTGGATCCCCTATGATAGAGTGGGATGCATTCTCTAGTGCTTTTTAGGACTACGTCATCCCTTAGAGCATGAGGCAGGAGAGCCAATTGAGATATGAGGACTTGACATATGATAGTTTATCTGTTACTGAGTACGAGCCCCATTTCTGTGAGTTATTCAAGCATGCGATGACAATTGTTCTAGAAACGTGGAGAGTGTGTGCAGATTCATGAGTGGACCAACTTTCTCCATGAGATCTTATGTGTTTAGAGCAGCCAGAGAGGGGGCTTCCTTCAAGTCTATCGTCAATACCACCAAGGAGACGGAGTTTATAGTGAGAGAGGAGTTTGGAGACCACAAAAGTGAGCGATCTTCTAGTCAGTTTTCTGATGCCTTATCAGGAGGAAGAGGTGGTAGCTCTTTCCAGCATTGTGGGCCTGTGTGTGTATCTACTCCAGTAACCAAGAATGGTCATACATAATGAAGATCATATGGTTTTTGTCGAGGTGGTCATAGAAGCTCATTTGGTTCATAGTAGCAATCTTCGCTCCGATATCTAGTTGTGGTAGTAGGGATGTGGGTCACTTAATACAACAGTGCCCTTTGCAAACTCACTCAGGACCCAACATACTTATTCAGTTGCTCCAACTAGAAATTCAGCGCCTTCGACCAAGGGTCAGGACAAAGGTTAGTCCGGTAGAGGCGGTAGGGCTTCTGTTAGTAGTGCTACAACTCAATAAAGCGGAGGCCAGGGTACTACTTTGACTTGAGGTTGTTGAGAGGGACAATGTTAATGTATTTCCAATGAGGCCAGAGGACGAGGTTTCTAATAATTTAATTACAGGTACCATCCCAGTTTGCCATCGACCTGCAATCCTGGGTCTACTTTCTCGTATGTGTCTACCTATTTTCCTGCTGGATTTGATACGATGCATGGTAGCATACTTGTTCCTATTTATTTTTATACAATAGTGGGTAAGTCCTTAGTGGTGGATTGAGTGTACCGATCCTGTCTTATTTATCTTGTTGGGTATAAAATTTTGGTAGACTTGATCATTCTAGGGATTATAGACTTTAATATTATCTTGGAAATGGATGACTCTCCCTACATCATCATATACTATGACCTAAACTATGATGTGTGTCCCGAGACTTATGTGGATGAGTGTTAATGGTTCTTACTGTAGCAACGTTATCTCCTTCATTCGTGCTCAAAAGTTGGTGGATAGAGGGTGTTTGTCATATTTGGCCTTTATTCAAGATACCAGTGTTGAGCCACCTCCCATTGATTTTATTCTCATGGTTTGAGCGTTTTTTGTTTTTCCTACTGATCTTCCAGGTTTTTCTCTGGATATAGACATTGATTTTTATATTTACTTGGAGCAAGGCACCAAGCATGTCTCTATGCCTCCTTATAACATCGCTCCAATAGAGTTGAAGGAATTGAGGGATCAGTTATAGGACTTGTTGAGTAAGGGGTTTATTCGCCTTAGTATTTCTATTTAGGGTGCTCCTGTTTTGTTTGTGAGGAAGAATGATGAAATCATGAGGATGTGTATTGACTAACGACAGTTGAACAAAGTGATATAGAATAAAAGGTATCCTCTTCCTCGTACTTGTGATATATTTGATCAACTTTAAGGAGCATTTTTGTTTTCTAAGATTGATCTAAGGTCCAACTATCATCAACTGAAGATAATGTCATTGAATGTCCCTAAGACAACTTTTCAGACTTGTTATAGGCATTACAATTATCTAGGGATGTCTTTCGATTTGACTAATGCCCCTACAATGTTTATGTAGTTAATTAGCGGGGTGTTCCGACCTTATTTGGATTCTTTTGTGATAGTATTCATCGATGACATCCTTGGTGTACTTAAAGAATGAGGAGGACCATGATCAACACTTGAGGATCATATTCTAGAGATTCATGGAAGAGAAGTTGTATGCCAAGTTCTGGAAGAGTGAGTTTTGGCTTGATTCTATTGCATTTTTAGGACACTTGGTGTACAAGGAGAGTATTCAAATGGATCCAAGCAACATTGAGGTAGTTAGAGGTTGGGCGAGGCCTACTTTAGTTATCGAGAATCAGAGTTTTATGGTACTAGGAGGTTATTATAGGCAGCTTGTTTATAACCTCTTCACTATTACATCTTCTTTGACTAAATTGACTCGATAGAGTGTGAGCTTTTAGCAATCCGTTGAGTATGAGGAGAGCTTTCAAAATATCAAGACCTTGTTGACTTTGGCTCATGTTTTGACTCTACTCGTGGAGGGTGTGGACTTCACTATTTATTATGTGTCTTCTAAAGTTGGGTTAGGTGGTGTCCTGATGCAAAAAGGAAAGGTGATGATCTATACTTCTAGATATTTGATGACCCATGAGAGAACTACCCTTCTCATGACTTGGTGCTGGCGACCATAGTCTTTATGCTTATGTTATGGTTGCATTATTTTTATGGGGTACATAAAATCATCACGGATCATCAGAGTCTTTAATACATTTTTAGTTAGAGGGATATGAACTTGAGGCAACACAGATGGCTTAAGTTATTGAATGACTATGATATCACCATCTTATATCATCCAAGGAAGGCTAATGCGGTTGTCGATGCTTTGAGTAGAAAGACTTCTAGTATGGAGAGTCTTGCATTTATCAGTGTTGAGAAGAGACTGTTGGCTAGAAATGTTTTGCGGTTAACCGTTAGTCTCATTCGGTATAGATTTTAGAAGAGAGTGGTGTTTGATTGATTTTATAGAGGCCTGGTCTTCCTTATTTGAAAAAATCCGTGAACGCCAGTATGATGAGAAGTTATGTCTCATTCTAGAAAAAAGTGTTGAAATGGGAAGCCAAGAAGGGTTTCCTTGATTCTAATGGTGTCCTAAGGATTGGAGGCATGATTTGTGTTCCCAAGGTGAGTGAGTTGATTCGATTTATTTTTTAGTAGGCCCACTATTCTTAATAATCCACCCATCTAGGGGCGGCAGAGATGTATCATGATCTGACATGAAGAAGGATATTTTAGATTTGTGTCAAGATGCTTGACTTGCTAATACATCAAGTCTGAACACCAGTGGCCTGGAGGTGTATCTTTAAGGATGCCTATTCCTACTTGAAAGTTGTAGCAGATCACCATGGATTTTGTTGTGGGTTTACCTACCATTATGGGTGGTTATGACTCTATTTGGGTGGTTGTTGATAGGTTGACTAAGTCCGCCCAATTCACCCTTGTTCTGGTGAGGTATATGTCGGAGAAGTTAGCCCAACTTTAGATTAGTCAAATTATTCAACTTCATGAAGTGCCTATTTCTATTGTCTCTGACTGGATCATTGTTCAGTTCTCATTTTTGGAGGACTCTACAACATGGTTTGGGTACTTGGTTATATATGAGTATAACCTTTTACCCTTAGACATATTGTCAATCCGAGTAGATGATTTAGGTGTTAGAGGATATGCTTCGAGCTTGTGTGATTAATTTTGGTGCTCGATGGGCTAAATATTTTCCCTTTACAGAGTTTGTGTACAATAACAGTTATCACTCCAATATTCAAAATTCCCCATTTGAGGAGTTTTATGGTAGATGGTGTAGATCTCTAACTAGCCGGTTTGATTCGACGGAGATGGACTCTTTGGATATAGAGTTGCTTATATTACATAGAGTAGGTCAGTATGATTGAGGGTATACAATTGGTAGCCCAGAGTCGATAGAAGAGTTAAAAAGATAGGACAGTTTGAGCCTTAGTGTGTATGGATGGTAATAATGTTTAGTTTTGAGTGTCACTCATGAAGGGTGTGATGAGGTTCGGGAAGAAGGGTAAGCTTAGCTATATTCATTGCCTCTTTTGAGATTTTGAGCCAAGTGGGAGGGGTGTCCTATAAGTTGGCCTTGCCACCTAGCTTAAGACATATGCATCCTATGTTTCATGTCTCTATGCTTCAAAAGTATGTGCCAGAAAAGTCCCATGTTCTTTAACTTTATTCGCTAGTGTTGGTTCCACACTTGTCCTTTGAGGAGGAGCCTATATCAATATTGGATAGGTAGGTTTAAAAGCTTAGGACCAATGAGACTGCTTCAGTGAAGATGCAGCGGAAGCACCGTTTAGTTGGTGAGACGACCTGGGAGACGGAGTCTAACATGCGTGCAAGATATTTCCAACTTTTTGAGGCTTCAATTACTTTCTTATAATTTATGTTCAAGGACGAACATGGTTTTTAGTGGTGGATAATGTAATGACCCATAAGGTCATTTTTGGATTTTTTCATAAAACTATTGTTTTACCCCTCCAAATATTGATCCCAAGTCATTTATGATTGGATTTTAAAATTGGTTTCGAGTTTTGAGTAAAACATATTGTGAATTCTGAAAGTTTTTTTAGTTTTAAAGGCTAAAGTTCCTTAAAAGTTGTTTTCAGAGTCATTTGGAGTTTTGGGTCATTGAATGGAATTCCATCGATTTTATTATACCCTAAATGTGGAAATTGGTCTAAGAGAGTTGTCGGTTTCATATTCGGAATCTTTTTGAGGATTTGAGGTCTTAAGTTGGAATTATTGAAATTATAGCCTTTGGATTGACTTCAGTTAATATTCGGGGTTCGGATGCTTGGATCAGATTTGTGAGAGTTATGTTGGAATCGAGGTCTGATTTTAGTCCTATAGGAAGTTTTGGGTGGATTTCAAAGGTCCAGAGCTTGATTTAGACTTTTTGGGCATTGTGTTCGTCTCTTTTGACTTTCATGGATTTCTAGTCAAGGAGACCTTGGATTCATATGTTGATGGTTCTATTGAGTTTGAAATGTTGAGTTAAGTCAAGTTACATATTTCGTTTGTTTATGGAGTTTAAATGAATCCCGAGGTCTATTTCAAAGTTTTGAGATTTTGCTAGTTTTTTTATATTTTATATGCTCACGTTAGAGAGAGGTTGTTCGCTTTCAGAAGGCAGATCACATTCGTGAGGGGTCAATTTTCCCGACCTTCATGTTTGCGAAAGCCTAGCAGCTTTTGCTTTAGAAAAGTTCGGGTTGCAAAAGTGATAGGCCACATTTTTGTGGGATTTAGCAAACCATGGATCGCAATCACGATGATCATGTAAACGACCCTGGATTTACAAAATTGATACATGAGAGGGTTTTGGACTGCAATTTTGGGGTTTTGCCCTATTTTGAGTTTTGGAGAACCCTTGAAGGAAATTTTAAAGAGATTTTTCGTGGTGAATCATCTAGTTAAGTCTTTGCAACCCTAAATCATCAATTCCTTTTACCAAATGTGATTTTTAACATCTAAAATTGGGATGTTGAGTGGCAAAGTGAAAGTTTTTTTCGATACCTTGAGTTATAAAGTAAAATGGTGACTGTGAACTGATTTTAACTCCTTTCTCGAAATAGTTTTCACCAATGAGTTCCAAATGTCTTGTGTAATGTTTTCAAGTAAAGATTTTTGGAATCAAAATCATTTTTTGAATTGTGTTTTGAGTTGATTTGACCCATTTGTTGAAGTGTGTGATAAGTGTGTTGTTATTTTGAGAATCTTATTGTGATTACTTGTTGAATCAGACTTTGTGGCTTTGGACATTGTTTAGAAAAGGATAAGTTTAAGTCTCGGATTGACTTTTGATTGAATTATGGTAGGTGAACTTTTAAACTTTGTAAAACTTATAGAATCTTGTATTTCCCTTCATTGTGTGTGTTGGGGAATAATAGAAATGAGGTGATGGGTTCAATTACCCCACTTGATTGATTTTAATGAATGAAAAGGGGATTAAATGAAAATGAAAATGTGTTCATAGTTGTGTTTTTGTGAATTGCCTTGATAATGATCCTAATTTGTTGATTGATTAAATGCTTTGATGGAATCATTGTGGACTTGAATTGCGTAAGTTTACTATATCTTTCGTATGGTGTTAAATTGCCTATTTGGATTGATTTTTGTACACTGTGATGAGACATGTCATGATTATGTCGATGGGAAATGGTTCCGACAAGTGACATTATATAAAGCTAATGAGAAATGGCTCTGGCAAGTGATATTATGTCGATGGGAAATGGTTTCGGCAAGTGGCATTATATTAATTTGATGGGAAATTGTTCAAGCGAGTGATATTGTGCCAATAGGAAATGGTTTCGGCAAGTGATTGACTATTATGATTTGATGAACTTTGTGATTGACATACTTGATACTTGTGATTGACATACTTGACACTTGTGATTGACAGACTTGATACTTGTTGGTTGTCGAATTGTTATTGTTAGGCCTTGTGAACTATGTATTATAAAATTGTTAGATTGGGTTGATTTCTATGCAGGTTGTAGTTTTGGCGGTTCAGTTGGGATGATGAAGTACTTGTATTCTAACCTAATTTTACCTTGTTTAGTGGGTTACTTGTTGAGTACCGTGTCATTTGGTACTCACTCCTTGCTTCTACACTTGTGTAGGTTCTCAGATCGGACCCGAGTGATCATTCTTCTTCATCTTTCTACGAATCTTTCGAAGGATATTGAGAGGTAGATGTTTGTCATCCTAGTGGGCCCTCATGTTCCTTACTTTATGATTTTTTTTCTATTCGAGAACCAAAGATATTGAGACTTGTATTTATCTTTGATGAGTCGGGGATTTAGACTCATTTAGGGTTTGATTTTCATAGTTTTATTGTCCTCAATTCCTAATTTATTCTCTAAACTGTTGTTAAAGTGTTGATTTGCAGCAATGAAAGCAAAAGAGCAAGGCAAGGACATTACCGACAATAAGGAGCGAAAAAACTGAAGAAGTTGAAGTAGAGCATTCCTAGTGATCGCCAAGAGTCCTTCAGCTCACCAAATGTTACAACATGCCAGCCCTAGGGAAAAGCCAACTTAACGATGGAAAAGGGACAATCGAGGAACCGCCGAATAGGTCGGCGACCACAATCCTGATCGCCTAAAGTTATAAGAGCCCAATGATCTTGAGGCAAGTCAAGAAGGAGATAGAGCGAGAAACTTAGCGCATCGCCGAGTTGATCGGTGATGCTCGACTAATACCACCGATTGGACAACAAGCTAAAAGTTTGGAAGAGTATAAATGCAAAATTTTAAAATATTGGAAGAGAGCTTCCAGTTCTGAAAATTGCGAGCAACTTTTTTGAGTTTTTGATAAATTTTACCTTGAGTTTTTGATTCCAAACATTTTTCTTAAAATTTTGAGTAGAGATTTCAATTGAGTTTTGAATTTTAGTTGATTTGAAGCATTGTAGAGACTCGAAATTCATTACCAAGCTCATGGAGAACATAGTTGGTAGTAGTTTCTTACTTTTTATAATTTGTGGCTTAAAACCCCCATTCTCGGGGGTGTGATTATGTGATTAATTGAATCAATTAGCTTATGGGTATTCATGATTACTGATTTAATTGTTGTTTTGAAGTGGATTTGATTGATAGTTGTGTTTCAATGTAGAAATTGTAGTTGCAAATGCAATTCTAACTTAGTGTTCTGGGCTAGCTTGAGAAATAGGTTTTAGAATTAAGGTTATCGATTGATGATTGTAGTAATTGGGTTATAGTTGATTCAGCTCGGGAGAGTGAATCTAAATTCGATCCTATAAATCTAACTCGAGAGAGTAGATTAATTAAGGTTTTGGACTGTTTACTTGGTTATGCTTGTCCAGGTTTGAGAGAAGTCACTTGAATCGTAATAGTTGATCGAGAGATGGCTATTGCATCTATAGTCTAGCCTACCTACTAAGACACAATGAATTTTAGTAATTGGTAATCACCCGTATAGCGAAATTGGCAATTAATCGATCACATCCTCAAGAATCCCTCTTTACTTGATTGTTCCCCCTCTTTTCATGTTTGTTAATTGTCACTTTAAACCCCCCATTTGACATTTATTGTCAACCCCTTTAATTTACTTTAATTGGTTTTGATAATATTTACTTCTACAAACGACTAGAGCATTTTCTTTACTTCATAACTGAATTCTATTTCATATCACTTCCTGTGGGATCGACCCCAACTCTTTGTTGGCTTTATACTAGATAGTGACCGCCTATACTTAGAATTGGATGAAGTGTTGTTGAGCGTTATCAAAAATTGTGTCGTTGTCGGGTAATGGTGTTTAGAATTCTCTTATTGAAGTTTTTTTGTGATCTTATTGCATTGTAGTTGAATCCAATTTACATTTGTTTGTTGTTTGTTGCCTTTGAACAAGTGACAAAATGAGTGTCAACAGAAGTAACGCCAGCCAGCTTGGGCACAATGTCGACACCAGCAACTTGAACGATGTAAATGATGTATAGTTGGGTGTTGTAGGTTATATCCGGTTTCCTCCGATCGTGGGAAATGCGGTCTTCCACATGACAAGCATGATGTTGCGACTATTGCAAATTAAAGGGTTGTTTGGAGGCTTGGATCGTGAGGATCCCCATGACCACATCCAGAATTTTGTGGACGTTTGTGGTCCCTTCTCTTTCAAGAACATCTCCCTAGAGTCTGTTAGACTCTGATTGTTCCCTTTTTCTCTAATGCGAAAGACTACTATGTGGTTAGCCAATCTACCTAGGGACTCAATTACCACTTGCGATGAACTCACAGAGGCGTTCTTCATAAGGTTCTTTCCTCCTTCAAGGATGATGACATTGAGAGATAATATTGAGGGTTTCAAAAGATTGGATGGTGATCCAATCCATGAGACTTGGTTACGATTCCAGAAATTGTTGCTTTAATGTTCGACTGATGGACTCCTAAACAACGTCTTGCTATGACATTTCTATCGGAGTCTAGATTCAATTAACAAAGTTCTGACTGACTTACTCGTTCGAGGAGGAATCATGCAACAACTATTCGAAATTGCATCCACTTTGCTTGATGGTATGGCAAAGATCAGCCGTGCTTGGTACACTAGGGAAGATCAACGGTCTCCTTTGAATTTTAGGATCACAAAAGGGCATATTGAAAAGGACCAAGAACGAGATCAAAATATGGCCAAGATGATGACCCAAATGGATTTGTTGTCAAAACATGTCATGGGTAGTGGTTCTAAAGTTGTGAATGTGTTTGGTGTTAGTGGGGTAAACCCCAATGATGCACACATTTAGGCTCTATATAATGAGGAAATGAGTTTTCTTGCAAATTAGGTAGGAGGTTTTCGTCCAAACTATCCAAGGCTGGGTAGGAACCAAGGTTGGAAGAGAGAGCGTGATGACGGTTGGAGAGACCGTGATAGGGAATGGCGTGATCGTGGAACTAACTGGAAGGAGCAAGACGGGGACAAACAGAGATATGTACCTCCCAATGAGCATTAAAAGCCAAAAGAGCAAAGGGCTGACCCGAAAAACTTCCGCACTGAAGATATGCTTGCACGCATTGTCAACAAAGTAGAGAGGTTGGACAAGGTGCTCAAAAAATGAAAGATGATGTCTCAACTCTAAATCAAACAGTTACTTCTCACTCGGTATCCATTAAGCAGCTGGAAACACAAATGGATCAAATCTCGACTCGTTTGAATCCAAGGCCAAAAATGAGGGTTACCGAGTGACACCACGACCAATCCTAAGAATGATGTTTCAATGAGTATCCTCGTTGTGCCATGATTTCACGTATGAAGACCTCATCCAATACTAAGTACCAACGATCGTTAGTCAGTAATATAACCCAACTAAGTGAGTTGGGGTCAAATCCCACAGGAAGTGGTACGTATTTGAGAATCAATAGACAAGCATGAATATGTTCAAGTCAATCATAGGTAAAAACATTTACGAATAAAAGCATGGTTCAAGTTTGGGGGTGACACAAGTGTCAAATAACAGGGGATTTTGGTTTCAATTATCAACTACAACAGAAAATAGCACGAAAGTATCAAATATGGAGACGGGTTCTTGGGATGTGATTGGATTATGGGCTAAGGTAGACAAATGGGTGATTAAAATTATTAGTGAATAGCTGTAAATCGGTGAATAAGATAGACTTTAGTGGGGATAAACTTTTTCTCGAACAATTTACCCTGAATAAAATTAGTTTCTCTCGAACACCAATAAGAAGCAATTAAGAACAGCCTACGCTTTAGTCCATTCACTCTCTCGAGCTGAATGTGTGGAAAAGGGTTTAGGATTCACTCTCTCGAGATGAACCCATGACAAACCAATACCCATAGACCATCAAATCAGTAATCTTGGTTTTAAAACCTCTCTCTCGAGCAAGCCAAAAACATGAAGGTAGAGTTGCATTTGCAACTACAACCCTTTAGATTAAGCCACAATTACTGAATGAAATCACTTTTAAACAACATTTACAATATCAATTAACAATACCCAGCAACTAAATCAACCCATAATCACATAACCACACCCCATGAATTGGGGTTTTAGCTAGACATCATAAAAAATAGAAACCGTTACGAAATTGTGTTTCCATCAACTGGGTACGATTTATTTCATCTTTACAAAGGTCTAAGATGAAGAATCCAACACCCACTTCCAATTTCTCAGAAATGAAAATCTTCGAAGCTAAGGAAATATTGTCTCCAAAAACTCAGTTCTAAGCTCTCGAACTTGAAAACTGAACAAATATGAAAACTAGATAAAAATCTGATTAAAATCCCCTAAACTGAAAAATTCAAACATGTATTTATAGTCGCCAAAATATGTGCTGCGAAGGACCATTCGGTGCAATAAGTCGGGATCACCAATCCACTCGGCGATCCGCCCTTTAGTCAATTTCATCGTCTTTTTACTTTGGCCTTCAGCAACTTCAAGTTCTTTAACTTTGGGCGATATATCATTGCATCGCGGAACCGTTCGGCGACTGCTCCTTTCTATCGCTAACTTGATTTTCTCCTTCAGGGCTTGGCACACTGGAACATTAGGCGAGACCATGGCCATTCGGTGACTTGCCCAATGGTTTAGGCGATCCTCATGCCTACTTTTCTTCGTTCTTTCAGCTGCCTTATTCCTTTTTGCTCATTAGTGTCCATGCTTTGTTCCTCAATCCAAATACCTGAAAATTAATGATTTACATAAGTTATTGGCATAAAATATGCATTTGAGGACACAAAATCTATTAAAATAAAGCCCTAAATGAGTCCAAATCGTGGACTCATCATGCGACGACGTTCAATAAGGCACTTCTTGGGAGGAAACCCAAGATTTTATGTTTTTAATATTGTTGTTTGACTAATGAGTGTTGAATGTGCAGGTCAAAAATTGGAAATTTTGGTAAAATGAGCAATTAGTCTAGCCAAGGTACCAGTCGGCGACTCACTGAACAGGTCGGCGATCCCAACTTGGATCACCGTTTGAACTAACTAGTTAGCTTGAGATTCTATAATACACTGTATGCTAAAGAGCCATTTGGCATATCGCTGAATGGGTCGGTGATATAAGTGAGTGTCGCCGACAGGCGCGTGACTGAAGTGTCAAAAGGCCAAAACCATTTTTAAATTCAAAAATCTCCCTCATTTCATCCTTTTCAACTTCTACACTTTCACGGCCACACTTTAGATCTTTTTACTTGCATTTCGTGTTGGATCAATTGCTCGAAGGGGACTTCGGTGCACTTTGTTAGCCTAGATTTTAGTTATCTATTTTTGAGGTTGGTTATCCGAACCCCGCCTTTATATTTTGGAAACCTTAAATGCATGATTGTTGTCATGTTGTGTTGTTTGCACAAAATTAGTTCTTATTCGGATTGATTATTGTTGGTTTGTGCTTGTGAGATCCCGAATTGCATTAATTGGTCTTTAATTGTTAAATGTCGTGTGTTTGCATGTTTGAAATGTTGGGTTGTGTTGATTTTATTGTTTGGTCTACTGTGGATGAAGTCTCAGTAACCCCAATTGTGCCAATCGTCTGATTTAGCATATGATAGAGC
Organism: Solanum chiquidenum; assembly: GCA_029582725.1. Taxonomy (NCBI): domain Eukaryota; kingdom Viridiplantae; phylum Streptophyta; class Magnoliopsida; order Solanales; family Solanaceae; genus Solanum; species Solanum chiquidenum. The sequence goes on from JAJOOS010002200.1 coordinate 12,951, forward strand.
GGGTGACGTCATTCTTAATGGCAAAAGATGTCGATTGGCTAATTTTGGCAAAAATAGGGGAAGTCTGAGTACCCCGAGGTCATGGGTAGTATGGGTCTACGCTTAATTGTATATAATAGGTGTTTAATTTTGTTTTGGTGGGCTGCATGTGAGAAATTGAAGGTCGGGGTCAAATTTTGGCACGTTGGACTATTCGGCGAGCTGGGTCGAGCTCGTCGAGTGGTTCGGCAGTTCACCTAAGGAACCACTAATCACCTTTTTATCCTTCAAATTTTTGGATTTCATTCTGTAACATTCAGCGATACGCCTGAGGTCGCCGAGTTCACTCGGCGACTTGCCGAATTCCCCTTCTAATCACCCTTCTGCGCCCCAATTTTTAGAAATTATTCTATAACATTTGGCGACCTATTTTAGTTCACCGAATGGAGTAGGCGAACCGCCAAATGTCCCTAGAAATCCCCAACCTTCGCTAACTTCTGCATTTTATCTTTGAAATTTCGGCGAGCCCGTCTTGGCTCGCCAATAGGTTCGGCGACTCGCCGAATGTTTTGGTAAGATTTCCTACACAGTTTTGCAATTTTGAAATTTTCCAAATAGAGTCTAATGTATTTGGTTTTGTGTTGCAGGAATAGCTAGACGCAAGGTAGCCAGAAGAAACCAACCGCCCCGCAAACGTGCTAGGGGAGTATTCATAAATGAGGGGGTTGATCCCTCCCGTAATACACAAGAGAAACTTTCTCCAAAAGGGGGGAAGGGAAAAAGGAAAGAGCCAATCGTGCCTACACCAGCGGAGAGGAGTTCTGATAGCGAGGGTATCTACTCTACCTACCTCACTCCTTCTGAAGATGAGGGTCATTCGAATGATAGTTCTCTCGTCTCTGCATCTGAGCCGGAAGATAATCATACTCTCCAGACTAGGAAAGTGGAGCTACGGTCCAAGGCGATGCATGATCCAGCCAGGATCCCAGTGCCACCTACTTCTCCATCTCCATCTCCGAGTGTTGAGCAGGTTCCTCCGGTGCCACCAATTCAGGCACCCCCACCTCGGTTAATGAATAGATTAAAGGCTGAAGTTTTGAGGATGATATTAGAGGAAAAATGGTTTTCTAAAGATAATGTTATAGACCAGTATCATGAGGTGTGGAACATGATCAAGTTCCATAAAATCAAACTTTTAATCAAGCCATGTGGCTCTTATATTCCTACTTGGGTATGGGAATTCTATGCTGATTATAGGAAGCTAGTCCCTAAAGGAAAGAAGAAGCCCAACTCATTTAGACCGGTCAATCATGTAGTGATGCGGGGCCAAAAGGTGAAATGCAGCAGCACCGACATTAATGAGGTGCTTGGTTGCATGACAAACATCATCCACGTCTTAGTAGATCAAATCCAGAAGAAGACCTTCAGTGATTTAAAGGTTTGGTTGGCCCCGTTGATATCTGATACTACTCTACGGTGGATTGAGGCTTGAGTACCTATTGAGAAGAAGGACCTGAACGTGGCTGCTAGGTATTGGTTTGGGTTCATCAGCAGCACATTGATGCCATCACAGAATGAGTCGATACTCCGACATCTGAATTCTGCTTGTTTTGGCTGCATCATGGACCTGAATTGACTTAATCAAGGTCTAATCATAGAGAAGGAGATGGCCATAAGGGCCAAATAAATTTAGACCTCTCTCATATTTCTAGTCCTGATTACAGAGTTGTGTAGGCGTGCCCGGTCCTGTTGATTGCAAAGACAGATTTAGAGGTAATCCCAACTTATTCTATGGACATCCGACGGATAAAGGTCGAGTACATGAGGGACGAGGCTGATAAGAGGAGAGTTTCACCATCGAATATATCCTCGATAGTCGATGTTGAGATGTTGTCGATAGAGGCGATCCTCCCCCCTCAGGCTAGTGAGCCTACAGGTACCCCTGGTACCTCTACTTCTGTCCCTTCCGGTTCAACTGCTAATCCTCCTCCTATTGTTGCTGATGTTGCTTCTTCTCGACCCCCAATTACCCAGGCTATACTATACAAGATGGGCCACTTGGCCCACTCTACTGATGTTTGTGCCTTTCGTGTAGAGGTTGTTATACCAGGACTTATTGAGATGGAGATTGATGCTGCCCTAGCCCCGATCAGCGTTGAGTTGATAGAGCACATACAATTGATTTATGCCCATGGTTTGGCTCTAGATGCCCTCACCGTGAGAGTTGAGGCTTGTGAGCAGGGATAGAGTGCCTCTGAGGATGTGACGGCCTTGAAGGATGGTATTGTTGGGTTACAGCGAGATGTGGATGAGCTGAAATCCACTGATCTATCCATTATATTTGGCACAGTGACCTTCCCGGATATCCCGAGTACAGAGTTCCCGGTCGGTTTAAAGATTCCTCTAGCTAGTACAACAAGAGATATTGCTAGGGATGATGCGGAGGTTGAGTCTGAGGCTGAGACAGATGAGGAGGAGCTGGGTATTCGTAATGCAGCTGATAGAGTTACTGATATGCAGAGTTTACCACCTGCTTAGCCTGATAGGGGGCTTTTGACTCCTTTTCAGTTTTATGTTTAGTTATTTCTTTGCATTTGAGGACAATTGCTAGTTTAGTTTGGCGGGGTGAGGTATTTCCATACCTACCTATTTTTGGGATTTTTTATGGATTTGTTTGATTATTTTTGTGTTTTTGTGTTTGTGAATGTTTGATATTGTTGGTATATATATTTGTTTTTGATCCATTGGTGTTAATTTTGAATCTTTGATTTTAATGTTAATGTTTGTTTTGCCACTTCTCGATGCTTGTAAATGTGGTTGTTCCCTTGCAATTTTGAGTATCAGTTGTGATCAATACCAATGACTTAAATAGTGCTCTTGATTGAACGATATGTGTGTGCAAATCCGATGAGGCAAAATGATTTGCATGAGTCATATGTGAACTCGTAGCATCTCATTGTGACTAAGCCGATTGTTGAGTTGAACTCTTGTGATGATTGTTGCACGCTAACTAATAGTGTAGAGTCTTGTTTGAAGATTGTGTTGAATGTCGTGTGTGGTGAGGTTGCCTTGAAATGTGTGTTTGATAATACCTAGAACTTGCCCTGTTTGTCCAATCAACTAATGTAGGTGAATGATAGAGATGATCTTAGGTACCATTTGTGGAGAGTGAACGAAAATTGTCGGTATACCTCTTTGTGACTATCTTGTGAGAGTGTGAACCTTGATTGGCACCATTTGAGCTTATCCATTTGTTTTGATTAAACTTGAACACATTTAACCTATTTCCTTCCCACCTAAAATCTTCATTAAGAATTGGTCATTTTGAATAGCCAACACAGGCCAAAAGCCTAAGTTGGGGGTGTGGTGAAAAAGAAGGAGAGTCATGAAGGTTGAGAAATTTGCCGTGAAGGATCATGTTGAAAAAGATGGAACCCTTCCCTATAAAAAAAATAGAAAAGCGAAAGAAGAAGAAGATCGAAAAAGAAAACAATTGATGAAATAAAGTGTGTGCAATGTGAAAAAGAGGAATGGGGTATCCAATAAAAAGAAATAGGGTGGATTGTGAACATTGAAAAAAGTGAAAGAAAGGGAAAAAGAATGAAATGCAGGCCGTGATTCATGAAGGTATAAGTCACTAAGCCAAAAATGATCATACCTTTACCCTCAGCCCCGTTACAAGCCTTGAAAGACCTTTGTGATCTTGATTGAGTCTAACATCGTGTTGATTAGAAAATACGAGCAAGCCTATTGGAAAAATTCATGCATATGTTTATCTTTGAGAGGGTGAGAGTTGTTTTTTATTCCAAAATTCTAAAATGTTGATCCTAGTGAGAGTACGGAATCATTCTTGATGTGAGGGCATTCAAATTCTTTTATTGAGCTTGAACCTGCATTTAAAGATAGCATTGTGAACTTGAATTTTATTTGATGATGGCTAGTCACAGTTTGAAACTTAGAGTGCACAATTGAACATTGCATGAGTAGTTCGAATCTCTTGTGTGCATTCATGTTGATTCTTGAGTAGCACTGTTTGTAGACATCCTTATTGAACTGATTGATATTGATTTTACTTGAGGACAAGCAAAAGTTTTAGTTGGGGTGTTGATGAGTCGGGGATTTCGACTCATGTAGGGCTTGATTTTCAAAAATTTAGTTTCCTCAATGCCTAATTTATGCTCTAAACTGATGTTAAAGTATTGATTTGCAGCAATGAAAGCAAAAGACAAAGGCAAGGACATTACCGGGCAAAAAGGAGCGAAAAAACTGAAGAAGTTGAAGTAGAACAATTATGGTGATCGCCAATACCACTTGGCGAACCTCCGAGTGGTCCTTCAACTCGTCAAATGTTACAGCATTCCATCCCTAGGGAAAAGCCAACTTGGCAATGGAAAAGAGACAATCGGCGAACCGCCTAAAGTTATAGGACCCCAGTGGTGCTGAGGCAAGTCAAGAAGGTGATGGAACGACACAATTGCCGCATCGCTGACTTGGTCGGTGATGCTCGACTAATACCGCTGATTGGTCCACAAGCTGAAAATTTGAAAGAGTATAAATGCAAAATTTTAAAAGATTGGAAGAGAGCTTCAAGTTCTGAAAATTGTAAGCAACTGTTCTTAGTGTTTGAGAGCTTTTACCTTGAGTTTTCTATTCCAAACACTTTTCTTAGAATTTTGAGTAGATATTTCAATTGGGTTTTGAATTTTAGTTGACTTAAAGCATTGTAAAGACTCGGAATTCATTACCCAGCTCATGGACAACATAGTTGGTAATAGTTTCTTACTTTTTATAATGTGTGGCTAAAATCCCCATTCTTCGGGGTGTGATTATGTGATTAATTGCTTCATTAGCTTATGAGTATTCGTAATTACTGATTTAATTATAGTTCTTGAAAATTGTTTGATTGATAGTTGTGTTTCAATCTATGAATTGTAGTTACAAATGCAATTCTAACTTAGTGTTCTAGGCTTACTTGAGAAAGAAGTTTTAGAATTAAGGTTATCGATTGATGATTGTAGTGATTGGGTTACCATTGATTCATCTCGAGAGAGTGAATCAAATTTCGATCCTACAAATCTAGCTTGAGAGAGTAGATTAATTAAGGTTTTTGACTGTTTATATTGTTATGCTTGTCGAGGTTCGAGAGAACTCGCTTGAATCATAATAGTTGATCGAGAGATGGCTATTGCATCTATACTCTAGCCTACCCACTAAGACTCAGTGAATTTTAGTAGTTGGTAATCACCCGTATAGCGAAATTGGCAATTTATCGATCACATCCCCAAGGATCCCTCTCTACATGATTGTTCCCCTGTTTTCGTAGTTGTTAATTGTCACTCTAAACCCCCCATTTGACATTTACTATCAACCCCTTTAATTTGTTTCGATAATGTTTACTTCTACAACCGACTAGATCATTTTCTTTACTTCGTAACTGAATTTATTTTGTATCACTCCATGTGGGATCGACCCCAACTCTTCATTGGGTTTATACTAGATAGTGACCGCCAACACTTAGAATTGGATGAAGTGTAGTTGAGCGTTATCAATCTTTCAATTTTTTTCATACATTAGAGGCTTGTACATGTGACAACTAGATTTTGGGGGTATTTATGAAATTGGCTATGTTTTCCGCACTTATGCTATTGTTGATTCCTTATTCCACATTTCTTTTGCATTGTTGGATTTGAGGTTGATTTGTTTTGGTTGGATTAGACGAGTTCCATTTTGGGTTGTGACATCCTTAACCTGAGGTCTTGGGTTTGAGCCTTGGGTATAAAGAAAATCTTGTTAGAGAGTGTGTCCCTCGAAATCCAAATTAATTGGGGACTTTATATGATATATTCAAACTGAGTGAACCAACATTCATTACAATTTAAAAGTTATTCTAAATTCCACTGGAACTCTAAAAAGAATTAAAAGACCCAATACAGACACTATTATAAACTGCTAAAAATATACACAAAGAGCTGGCCCAAAGTGCCAAAGCCCATAAAATCTTTAAAAACGAACTAAAACCAAACAAACAAAAAAAGAATGCAATAAACAAATCTATCTATATATACTACCCTAAAAGCATGAACTCCCTAACTTGAATGTTAAATTACTATAATACCCCAACTTAAAAAACACAATTTAGTATATATTCTATATTTATATTATATTTATTTATTATTTATTTTTTCTACATTATATTAAAAGCCGACAACTTTTCACATTGATGGGTAGTGACTTTTCCGAATGGTTGTGACTTTTTTTATAGAGTTGTGACTTTTTCGATGAGTTATGACATTGCCAAAAAGTTGTGAATTTCCTTATGGGTTGTGACTTATCTGATAAGACACGATAAGCACATTTTCATACTATCCTTTGTTGTCTATAAATAGATAGGTTTTATGACACTTTTAAACTAAGAATTTTGTAAGTTTTCTATTCTTCTTCTTAAAACGAGGAAGATTGTGAGAATTGTTTGATTATAAAATTACAATATATTTTTTGTGCGTAAACTAGGCAGATCAATAAAAATAGATGCAACAAGGAGAATTGAATAACTCAACCTCAAACAAAAAACTATCTATATAATTAATATGTACTCATTTTTATAGTCATAAATATACTTATGCAACAACTTCTACTTGAAAAGAAGTTAAATGATTTTCTGTTGCAAAAACTATAACTTGGTGTTCGAGTTGTGTAAGTCTCAAAATGTTGGAGAAAAAGGAATTGATCAAAAACATTTTTGAAGATTCCAAACTAGATTTAATAGGTACTCCTCCGTTTCCAATTTATTTGTTGCACTTTTACTTTTTTCAGTTTAATATTGAATGTTCTTTTTTTTTAGTGGGGGTGGGCTCACATCTGTAAGACCAAAAAGTTACAAAATATTTTTATATATTTTACATATCCTTGAATTAAAAGTCTTCTTTATTTTTTGAAATTTCATGTCAAATTAAAATTAGAAAATCTATATCCCTTTGTTGTCTATAAATAGAGAGGTTTTCTCACACTTTTAAACTAGAAATTTGTAAGTTTTATATTTATCTTCTTATAACAAGAAAGATAGTGAAAGTTGTTTAATTATACAATTACAATATTTTTTGTAGGTAAACTAGACAGATCAACAAAAATTGATGCATAAAAGAAAAATGGAATAACTAAACTTTAAAAGAGAAGCATGTCTAGATAATTAATATGTACTCATTTTCATAGCCATACATATACTTTTGCAGCAATTTCTACTTGATAAGAAGTCTACTGGTTTTCTTTTGCATAAACTACAACGTCGTGTTCAAGCTATGTAAGTCTCAAACTGTTGGAGAAAAATAATTTTATCAAAAACTTGTTGAAGAGTCCAAACTAGATTTTAAAGGTACTTCTCCATTTTTCAATTTATTTGTTGTACTTTTATTTTTATTCAGTTTAATATAGAATGTTGTGTTTTCTTGGGGTGGGTGGGGTGAGGTGCTCTTATTTAAGACCACAAAGTTAAAATACGTTTTTATATATTCTACATATCCTTAAATTAAAAATATTCTTTATCTTTTAAAATTTCATGTCAAATTAAAATTAGACAAATCTATATCTATATTTTTTGTCTGTACTATCTAAAAACAATGAACTACCTTACTTAAATATTAATTTATTATAATACCTCCAACATAAAGCACCAAATTTAGTATATCTTCTATATTGTGTATTATACTATATTTATTTGTATTATATTATAGTATATTAAAAGTAATCACCTTTTTACATTGAAGGGTTGTGACATTTCCAAAGATTTATAACTTTTTCGATGAGTTGTGATCTTTTCAAAGGATTGTGACTTTTCTACAGAATTTCTAGTTTTCCGAATAGTTGTGACTTTTCCTAAGAGTTATGACTTTTTCGATTAGTTGTGACCTTTTTGAAGGGTTGTAACTTTTCTAAAGGATTGTAACTTTTTTTTGACAACGAACAATAAGCATTTTTTCATACACTACCCTTTTTGGCAATAAAAAGAGGGATTTCCTCAAAAACTTTAACGACGTTTTTTATAAAGTTTTTCATTGTTCTTCTTCTTCTTAAAACACCCAATTTAGTATATATTCTATATTTTATATTATATTATATGATATTAAAAGAAATCACCATTTCAAATTGAATGGTTATGACTTTTCCAAAGAGTTGTGACTTTTCTGATGAGTTGTGACCATTCCGAAGGGTTTTGACTTGTATGATAAGAAACAATATGCACATGCTCATACTATCCTTTGTTAACTATATATGGATATATTTCCTTACATTTTAAAATTAGGACGTTTTCATGTTTTCTATTATTTTCTTAAGTTCAGTGAAATTTGAATACTCCGTAACATGAATGTTAAATTGATATAATACTCCAACAATACAATAATAACTAAGTAATGCACTATGGTAAATGTAGGAGAAAGTATATTTTAGATATGTAACTACGCGATTTTAAGAGTGACTAACTTTATGTAGTAATCATATTAAAATTTACATCCACCATTCATAGGAACTTATACTTTATCATTCACTTTATAATTGCATACTTAATTTTTTATTTAATAATATTCACATTATTTTTAAAAATAGTGTAGTACATGATTTAATATTCACGTGCAACACACATGCGTTAAAATTAGTAGAAAGAAAAGGGGAAAGATCTAGAATTGGAAAGTGAACAGTTTCTTTAGACATCTAAAGATCTTCAAGCTTCCTCAAAAATGTCGCCGCTAAGGTCATTATTTTCGATCAGAAATCATATGGGTTGAGCTTTGTTTCAAGACAAACAACAGAGGTATACTCTCCAATCATTAGTATCATTCTTAAACATATCCTTCAACAGATTGAATCTCTCAAGAAGATTGATACCACCATTTAAGAAGTAGATTTATGACTGAAACTAATTCAAAATTGATATTTCTAGGTCTTCCATCAATCTACTCAGTCGATTGGAACCATTCGGGAAATGGCATTGGTAACTAAATTGATAAATTTAGCTTCAATCAGGTAACATTCATCTCCCTTTCACTAATACTTAAAACCATGTAATCCATTCATACATCTCATTTAATGATGATCGAGATCAAGAAAAAAACATTCAAACTATTCAAAGTAAGTATTTGTATCACCTGCTTTTATTGGAATTAAATACTTATCTGACACACTCGAAGTAGCATACAATATGGATTGAATCCCACACGGAATTAATACCACCAAAAAAGATAAATATTTCAATTGTTTATTACTTCATAAACTATTTTGAGATAAAGAAAGTTGAGACTGATTAACCTTTGAACCAATATCAATGTCGGTGAAAATTTATTTGATCTTTTTAGGCACTAGTTTAGTACCTTTTCAAGACCTCTATACTCTCACCATGTGTAAGTATGTCAACTAGATGAAAAATTTTAAGGCTTAAAAAGAAACTCAAATAGAATCACCAAAACCATCTTTTGCATCCTAGAGTCTTAATGCCACGACCCAACCAACTGGATCGTGTGGGCACCTACTCTAACACCTAAGTAGGAGAACCCTCATATCCCAATAGTAAAAACATGCGGAAATTTTAAGAAAACAGAAATAAATAATATAATACTATGGTTTTTATAAATAATATCCTTGGACACACTATTAGTTAAACTTGTAAAGTAATTTAAACAACTCCCATGGATCTAGTCTAAATAGGTACAAGAGCTACTAAGAGTTCAACTAAACAATTAAATAAAGGACACAGCTCCCACCATGCGGAAGGAAGGATAGAAGCTGCTGGAGATTGTCTTCGTCTTCACCTAATGAAACGTCACCAATCCCCCATCCAGACTATGTCAAAGACGTAGCAAGACTAGTATCAGTACAAAACACGCGTACTGGTAGGCATCATCGGTCAACCCGATGCCCACCACATAATATAAGAAATCAACTAATAAGATCATGAAATAAACATTCGCTTCTCCACCTTTACCCCTTTCTTAGCATACCTCCAATATACACAAGTATTCTGACTATTAAATTCCTTCTCCATCAACCTACCTAATAGGTACTTGATCTTAACGAAACCATACTAACACGTAGATAAATTCCCCCAAATACAACCGCCAACATGTCAACTAGCCGATCACGTCACACCCCTATTTCCTTGTCACATTACCCAACCATAGTCACATAATACATTCTATCACGCTCCCGCTGCTTCTCGCCATTACAACACACTAACAACCATTACTATCTATCACTCTCTCCTTAAACACTCAACACTTCCACTATACCCAACAAGTCCAACATGTATAAGTCAATGAAAATATAATCACATATATAACGAATATATAAAATATCATCAACATTTACGAACAACTAACCATTTTCTCAAGTCACACAATTAAGCCGCATCATTTGTTCTCTCATGGAACCAACACCCAAATAGTTAGTTATGCTGGAATGTGACAACCGATCTAAGTTAGTTGTGCCGAAATGTGGCAACCAATCCCATAGTTTTGCTGGAACGTGTCAACTGATCCAATAGTTATGCCAAACCGTGACAATCGATCCAAGTTAGTTATGCTGGAACGTGGCAACCGATCCATTCAACACATCACAATCACAAACACAAGTATATCCTCAACATCATACATTTAAGTCATGTTTTCATGTCAATGATAATTCACCCATGTTATTCACAACAAGTGTAATCAACAATGCAACATTATCACATACGTTAATTTGTCCTGATTAGCCCTAGTTCATCATCTAAAGCTTCTTTGTAGGATTTACTCACAATTCATGTAATTTCTCAATCAATCACCCCAAATTGTAGTCTAGCATAAGTTCATAAATCTAGTTTCATTCATGATTTCATAGTCTTATTCTTTAAACAATTTTATCCAAGATAACAATTCTAGTAGCCCTAACCAATCATCGATTT